>CYKH01000600.1:0-10782 GCA_001460835.1 Bodo saltans | reverse complement strand
CAGCGTTTCGGCACTTGGAAGGATGATATCGGCTCCAACAAGGGCAGCTAGGACAAGGCTGTCCAACACAAGCGACCGCACGTTACACAATCCATAGCCACTCTTCGGTAAATGAATATTAAAAACTAGACGTGAGTTCGGAGGCAACAGACCGTCTTTCTGATAAACGTGAGGAAGTAAACGCCGTGACCACTCAGCAGTCGTGTTTCCTCGCAGTGCCGTCCTCAGCTGGTCGCAGACGCTCGTGGACGACGACGATGATAGCGGCTCCTCTGGTTCTTGTGGAGAGAAGTCGTCGGGTGCGTCAAACGTAGAAGTAGTGTCATCGCTTGAGGCAAACGAGGCAAATGTGTCGCTGCGCGGAGCAATCAGAAGAATCATCACTGGGAGTACAGCAAGCACAAGCAAGAAGCGCATGACGGAGCGTCGTTCGATTGAAGGACAACAACGAAGTTCATCAGTGTGTGCAAATCCTGCTGTTCGCGCAACCATCATATATCAACGTGTTTGGCTTCTAATCGGATCGTAAAGACTCTTACCGGAGGGTTTTGGAAGCGTGGCGGTCGTAATTTTTCAGCAGAGGAAAGCTTCGTGTAAAATTTCAGTTTCTCGCTTAAGAATTTACAAATAGAAAAAAAAAAACGCTGGTGAGCGAGAACACACAAGGAGCACTAAAAAAATGGCACACAACCATCTTCTTGCAATTTATAGTTGCTCGAAATATCGTACAACATCGTCATCGTGGGTAGTTGGAAAGGAGGGGGAGCGTGAGGACGGGAGGGTAGTTGTTTGGAAAGGCAATCGGTGGTCCCGCGCTCTGTATTTACCTACCAGCAGTGCTGCGCATCGGGCTGCCTCGTAACGCAGGACTTGACGTGACAATGGAGCCCCCTCTGCTCGGCGACGATATGCGATGAGCAGAATGCGGCAAGCCAGCAACAACAACGGCGGCATCCGTCGTCATTGCAATAGATCCCCGACGAATCGGTGTCACAGGAGATGCAAAATTGCCGGCGGCGCCACCACCTGCAATGTAATACCCACCTCCTGCTGAATTCCCTCCGCGACCGGTTGGTGAAGACGCATTCCCGCCGGCAACATACGTTTGAAGTCTCTTCATATCGGCAGCGATTTTGTGCGAAGGGTCATGCGCAGTGAGAGACTTCAGCCGGGAGATCTCCCGGTCACGAAGGGACAAGTCGCTCATCCACTGCTGCGCCGCGTTTTCATACTCTGACAACGCAGAGCGCAGCGCGGCAATCGTCTCGTCTCGGTCGGCGAGCTGTCGTTTCGCCGAGTCAAAACGTTCTTGCGCCTCAGCGCACTGTTCATGCGCGGTGGAGACGAGGAAGTCTTTTTCCTTGACGAGGGCTTGGAGGGCTCGAATTGTCTCGAGCAGTGAATTGCGTTCTAAATTTCGTGTAGAGATGGCCTTTTCAAGCGCTCTGCTTTTTGCCTGCTCTGAGCCGACCTGCTGCTTGTAGTTTTCTTTCTTCTTTCGAAGTGCTTCCATGCTTGTCATGTGACCCATCACCGCCGCTTCGTAATCACTCCGAACACGAGTTTTCTCCATGGCCTCGCGCTCCGCCGTGTTTTTCAACCCCATGAGATCCGCAGTGAGGAGCTCGAGACGTTTCTTTTGTCGGTCGGACTCCGCATCATTCGCCTTTTTATCCGACGACGCTGTTTCAAGCTGTGACTCCAGGGACGCTTTAATCTCTGTGGTGCTGCGGTGCTGTAGCTCCCACTTGGCGAGTGCGGCGTCGTATTCCTCTCGCAAGTGATGAAGTCCGTGAGAAACGGTTTCATTCTCCTGCAGCAGTGCGATGTTGTTCTTTCGTTTCTCTTCAACTTCTTGCGTAAGAGTTCGAATTGCGAATTTCATTTGCACCGCTTCTTCTCGCAGCCGCGTCAGGTCCTCCACGTGTTCTTGAATACGCTTCTTGTCTGTCTGAAGTAAAAACGCGTTGCGGAACGCCGCAGCGAAGCGCTCTCGCTTCGACTCTGTAATCTGCACCGCCAACTCCTGTTTTGCCTCGTCCATCTCTTTCATTTGAGATTTCAAATCCGCCATGAGCTCCGACATTTTATTTTGCTCTTCCTCCATCTTCGCCATCTCGGCTTCCTTCTCCGCCAACTCCCGCTGCATATCTTCCGACATAAAGCCGCCTGAGGAATTCTCTCCACCAAACACACCGCTCACGCCGTCACGCATCTGTTGCCGCAGTCGAAGAATCTCTTCGCGCATCGTGTCCATCATCGCGGTAGCCTCCTCCTCATTCACACGCGCCTCGCACACAATTGCCTTGGCACGGAGGGCGTAGCGCAGGGTACCGATCGTGTCCTCGATATTCGCCTCGTGGGGGCTGATGGTTGCAATCATTTGCGACTTGGAGTTTCCACCGAGGGAATCACTGAGCACGTATGTTAAAATCGATTCACGAAACGGCGGAACTTGCTGCTTCTTGGTTTGACTGTTTTCAATCAGCACGTCAATCACGGGGCGAAGCGTAGAGAGTGATTTGTTGATGTTCGTGGCCTCCACTAACGCGCTCCCTTGAACTTTCGAAAGTCGAATGCGTTCACTTCCGGCCAAGTCGACTAAGTTGATATACGACGTCTTCTTGGTGCCTTTCATACCGTCCATTTGATGCACGACAATTTGGAAAATCGCGTGGCTTCGGCTGCTTGTGCTGTTCATTTGTGTCTCGGCCACCGCACGTTCTTGCGTTCCTTTTTCAATCAACGCTTTCGTCATGGCCGCGTCCGTGCACTCCTTGCGTAACAGTCCCTCCACGTAGACACCTTTGGTCTGGTGCGTTCGGATGCGAGGGTTTTCGTATTCGCCTGATTTCGATTTCTTGTTAAACAAATCACGAACTTTTTCGTTGTAGATTTCAAAAAACATGCACTCGACGGAAATCATTTTGTTGGGTCGCGTATGTGTTCTCAGTTGGGTACTGTTCGAATGGCATGGACCAGAAGCACTCATCAAAGTCGAACGCTTCACGTTCACGTTCGTGGGTGTTGTCCTTGTCGTCGGTGACGTACTCAAGGATCGCGCATGTTTTACCGCGTATCTTGACGCAAGGACGCAGTTTCTTCTTTTCCTGCTCGCTAATTTTGATCTCGCGCTTGTTGAAAAGGCGCATACGCGTCATTACTTTGACGTTGCTGGACTCGACGCGTTCCTCTGTCGGCATCTCAAGAAGGAGAGTGGGCTCTGATGTTTGTGGATATTTCTCTTTTGTGTTTTAACGTTCGATACTGTTTCTCTTTTGATACTGGGTAGAATTCACACAAACACAGATTCGGTTGCAGAGTTAAAGCGTTTTCACGATTATCTTGTTTGCTTGCTTTTGTAAACACAACGAAAGTACGCCACCGAGTCTGTTGGGTGTTCAATATCGTGCAAAAACACCCAACAACAACCACAACAACAACAACAAACAAGAAAAAAAAAGGAACGACAAAATTGGGCCAAATTCGCTTGGCGCAATAACTCGACGACACGATAACAAATAGGGGGATTTCTACAACACACAATAACACAAGAAATGCTGTTTGACGCGATGACTCCAGTACTCAGGGGGGAACGGAGCAACAACTTTTTTTCGATTCTGCCTTTACGCTTTCGATAGTAAAATTCACACACTCAACACATGCCAAGGAAAAAAAGGGGGGAGCGCCACAAACGAAAACTATCACTGCCTTTTCCTTATTATTATTTTTTTTTTCATTTTGTGGCGCGGGTGAGAAGCAGAACAGATCGTTTTTGTCGAAATTTTACACACATCTAGAACTGACAAAAAAAAATGCTAAGCACTTTGCAGCGCTTGGCGAACGAGGGCTGGAAGCGAGCCCGACGCTCCAAGATCTAGCTGTTCCCGCTGCAAGACGATCGAGGAAGCCGACGATGATGACGATGGGCGTGGTGGTAGAAAACTTCCGCTGCCGTATGTCGCATACGATGCGGATGTGGGGCTGGCCCGCTCTCCCCGTCGGTGTGAGGCACCAAGGCCAGACGATGAAAGGCCTGTCGCTGAGGACGATGAGGGAGGTCTTCCACTGCTGCTACCACCACGGTGGCTGTTGGCCGATGTTGTGACGTTCCCGCGCTGCGATGCGTCAAGCAACGCTGTCCTTGCATCGTGCACAAGTGCAGAGGGCGGACGTTGCTGAGAAAGTTCAACAGTAATGTCGCGAATGCTGCTCATCAGAAGCGCCGACGCGGTCGCCGGGCGTCGGTGAGGAGTTGGTGACGACACACCAACCCTCACAGAGCCGGACTCGGGCCTCACAATGCCCAACACGCGGTACGGTGACGACTGCGGCCGCATCACAGAAGTTGCTGCCATTTTTTGTTGTTGTGTCGTCGTTGTTCGTCTTGAGTCCTCGTTTCCACCTAACGTCCTCGGATCCGGTGGTGAGTGAACGGTAGGTCTTCTCTTGCTGCTGCTCATCAACAAAAGCAATTCACTTTTTTCGAGTGCTTCCTCTTCCCTGCTCGGGAGACTCGACGCGATGGCAACAATGTGACGACGACGCTGTCGCCGGTTCGTTTGGCCAGCAGCATCGCTGTTCTCCTCTTCGCGAAGAAGCTTGTTGTTGCTTTTGAATGACGACGAGGCTGCCGTCGGGGAGTAACGCTGCTGCTGCTGCTGAACATTTGGAGGAGTTTGCTGTTGTTGATAAATCTCCGCCTCCGTTAGTAAGCCAGAGTAGCTCGTCAAAAACTTTGGTGACGGTGCATTTTGATCGGCTGGTTGCGCCTGTTGCAGTAGCTGTAGTGACGTGCCGCTGCTGCCCAAGTATTGTGTGTGATTGTGATAATTGTGGTTATGCTGTTGCCCTCCGCCACTGGTAGCCCTGATCATGCCTCTTTTATTCACAGACAATGAGAGATCGTCCCCCCATCCACCACCTCCTCCGCCAACGTATTCAGTGTTGTCGTATTGTTGTAGATGCGAACGACTAAGTTGTGTTGCTGAGAAGGACAACGATGACGACAGCGGCACAGTAGCACCCCCACGCGTGGACTGTGACAATCCGAGTCCAAGTCGACTCGCAGAGTGCGACGAAGCAGTAGTTGCAGTATTATGTGAAACAGCTGGTCCGATCTCTCCTTTCTTGCGTGACAATTGTAATGGTACTCCTCCTATTCCACAACCACCACCACCCGCAGAGTGACTTCGAGGAGGATTTTTCAGATGCCCCATATTCCAACTAGGGGGGGAAACAATAGCCTCTTCGTGCGTTGCAGTTGTCACGGTGCGACGTTTTTTGTGTCTACGTTTGTGAAATTGTGTACTTCTCTCTCTAAAAAAAAAAATGAAGAAGAAAAGGAGCAAACAAACTTTCGCTTTTGGAGTGAAGGCCGTAAGAAAAACGTCCGCTAAGAAATAAAAACATATTGGATTGGAAACAAAGAAAAAATCAACGAATGTGATTCAAAAGAATGAACATCAAATACAAGAAGTTGTTTGTTGTTGTTTGCTACACACATGGACAGGTAACAACCGAGTCCACACGCCCCCAAGCGAGTTCCTCAAACCTTCATTGCGCTGGGAATGCCGCCCAGCTGCTGTTGTTGCTGCAACGCTGTGGTGGTGGCCGCACCTGTCTTCACCCCCGCCTTGTTGGGCGTGCTGTGGTGTGCTGGCTTTCGACGGCGGCTTGCGGGCCGCGCCACCCGGTGCCGCTGCTGCTGCAGGTGAAGGGGGCGTCGGTGTTAACGGCGTTTGCGGGGTTGCAGAAGAGCTGTCATTATTGTTGGACGAGGAGAGTTTTTCTTTGGTGGGCATCGTGGAAGGCGGCACGGGGGTTGTGGTGGATGGTGTTGGTGACGCGGCAGATGATGGCGTTGGAATCACGACAGGGTCGAGCGCGGCGGGTGCCGCTGCTGAGTGATCAATGTCAACCTTCAACCGATCTCCACCAAGCCCCGACGACGCTGCACGCAGCACTTTCTCATCACCATCATCATCGCGACTGTTTCGATTTCGTTTCCCTCCGCACGCTAATCCTAGCCACAACAAGAACCTTCGCCGCATCATTGTCCTTGTCGAACTGCCGGCAAGGTGATTGACTTGGAGCTGCATCATTTGATGCAAATAAATCTTGACCTCCGGTGGTGCTTGCCGGCGCCACGAGGGCGGGGGGATGAGGGGGTTGATCGATCCGTTGTTGGAGTGAGCCGCCGTGCTGACGAAACTTGCAGATGCTGTCAGGAGGTGCGACATCGACGATGCTGCCACTTTCCAGACCGCTGCCCCAGAACTGTTCGCAGCAGACAGTGGACTCCCATCAGGCACTCCAATCGAACGTTTGCTGTTGTTGTTGTTGTGACTTGCGTTTTCACTGTTTGCACCAGCAGCCGGCACGATTGTCGCGACCTGTTTCCCGCCGCCCTTCCCTTTCTTGCCACCCGATGCTGCAGGCACCGATGCTCCATCCCCAAGAGCTGACACTGGCGACGATGCCACCGCTCCTCCATGATTGCTTCGTGGAGATGCTGGAACAGACCCACCTGCAACACTCCCGTGGTGCGAACTCCCATCTCCTCCTCCTCCTCCACTGCAATGCAACAATGAAGTTGCATGATGTTCAAATTGCTGCACCGCGTCAAACTTATCTAGATGGTAGCTCACGTGGGACTCCAGCGCCATAAGTGGATCTCGAAGGGTCGGGTCTGCGAACATCAAACTTTTGGATGTCATGGCGCACTCTTGCAGAATGTGGTCCAGCAGACTTCGAACATTGCGGTACAGATGAGCAGATGCAGCAGCAGCAGAAGAAGGACCTCCACCACCTGCGGGGATCGTAGGGCGGATCATGGGAGGCCACATGGACAAACAGTCAAAAGTTGGGGCAGCGTTGAGGAGAGCCTCTTCCTCTTGCTGTTGCAGTGCTGCCTGGGCTTGCTTCTTGGCAGCGGCAGCTGCGGCGGTTGGATTTACTGATTTCCTTCTTGATGTCGTCGACTTTGGCGAGGGGTCGGTAGAAGGCGGAGGTGGTTGGGTCGGTGGCAGAACCACTAGTTTCTTCACACCATGAGGGGGAAGATATCGGATGGTCCAATCTTCTGACGCCATTAACGCACACTCGAGCAAACTCATTCTCCTTTCATACGCATCGTAACGCTTCTTTGCGACGAGCGCAGCCGCAGCCGCAGCCGCCACCACCTCGGCGTTGTTTGAACGCTTTCGGATCAACTGCCGCAGTGAGGAAGCGGAAATACTTGCAGGGGGAGGTGAAATACCAGAGGAGTGGCGCCGAGTCGCTGTTGCGTTGGTGAGCGTTGCTGTTGTAGGTGATGTGCTGCTGTGATGCGATGATTTTTGATTTGGAGTTTTGTTGTGAGCGGCGGTGTTTTTTTTTTCTGTTGCGTTGGTGAGCGTTGCTGTTGTAGGTGATGTGCTACTGCGATGCGATGATTTTTGATTTGGTGTTTTGTTGTGAGTGGTGGCAGCAGCAGCTCCAGCGACGTTTGTCGTCGTCATGGACAACAACGCTGGTGATAATGGAGAGACAGTAGCTTTGCCGCTGCTGCTGCCATCTCCTCCATCAACTGCTACTGATGTAGCCACTGCAGATGTCGCAGCAGGAGACGCTCCAGCTGGCGTGTGTGATGGCAATGGCGGTGACGACAACGGTCCAACCTCTTCCAGTTTAAACCCCTGACCCACCGGTACTGCCCCACCTACCCCTCCTCCTGCTCCTCCTCCCGTGCTCACGTTTGACGTGGATTTATGAAACGAGGTATGTGACACTGCAGGGGATTCACTGAGACTATTCAAGTGTATGCTGTAGTGACTACTCTCGTCCTTCTTCTTTTGCTGTTGTTGAAGGGCTAACAAAGCAGCGGCGGCAGCTTCTTCTTGCTGCCGAAGTTGTTGCCTTCGATTTTGAAGGAGGTCGTCCATCGCCTGACGGAGAGAGGCACTATCGCTGTTGATGGCCAGCAACGCGTTGTCTGTTTGTTTCTTATCCTGTTCCAATTCTGTGCAACGGACGGACAGCTGTATGCAGCGAAGTGTCAACTCACGACGAGTAAGATGTGCTCCAAGGCCACCGCCACCACCGAGGAAATATTCCTCAGGTTTGTAGGTGGCGACGTCGCGATGCTGTTGCCAGCACACTTCACACTGGGCACGACTTTTCGCCGCTTCCTTGCTCATACGCTGCAACTCTTGTTTCGCACTATTCAACGCCTTCACTGAGGACGCGAGTACACTGTGCCACCTCGCATCCGCGTGCTTAGGGTCGTGGGACTTGAGGTACGTAATCATGTTGGACACGAACGTCGATGGCTTCTCATTGGATGCCTCCTGCATCTCTAGCCGATCTGCTGTCTTTTTTGTGAACCTGGCAACCGACGCTGCATTTGCGGCGGAAGTGTCCAACAGATTATTGGTGTTAGGAGATCGGTTCCCTCCAGTAGTACCACCACCACCATGCTGTTGCTGTTGTTGTTTTGAGAGAAGTGAAAAACTATCACTGCTGAAGTTCTCGCCACCATTCGTCGAGGTTGTCATGTCGTCATCATCATCAGATGAGGAATTATTGTCTCCTTTCCTCACCATCATCTCATCTGCGCCGACGCCAATGAGAGCCTCGCTTAAGACTGCCTTGAGTGCCTCATGGTTCCCGCGCTGGCGCAGAAGTTCGGCGGGGAAGCCAGGCATCGCCATCGCACGTGGCATCAACAACTTTTGCACGACTTGTAGATGCAGCATCAGAGGTTTGCGCAGGAATAAGTGAGCGCCACTACGGAGGGCGTTTCCAATGAGCACACCTTTGCCGCACAGGGCGACGACACATACAGTAGTGTTATTGCTGGAGGAGGATACGCCACCTGCTGTTGGTGGTGGTGAGCCTGGCGTTGAGGGAGGCAAGAGTGGTGAGGACGTGGCACCAGAAGGTGGCCCTATCAGATCAGCATCACGCTTCATAAATTGTAAAATATCTTGAGGCGTCGTGCCACTCACCTCGTCCGCCATCCCCCAGTCCGCAATCACCATCGATATCTTAACGTCGTCTCGTCTGCGACCACCTCTCCACCCCGCAGCGTCATCGCCTCGTGCATGTTGATGCGCATCACTGATGGTAGTCGATTGTTCGCCTTTTTTCAGTGAAATCTTTTGACGCTGACTCCTCGTCGGTGCGAGGTACGTCCGATACGCGTCTAGAGGATTGTTGGACACAAAAGTTTGGATTCCGGCTCGATTGAGAAGGGCCGCGTACATTCGGCTCTCTAACAACTTCGGCATCATGAGCAGTACAGTAGGATTTGCGGAGACTTCAATCAGCGGCTCGTTAGGGTGAGCTGGAGGAGCCGCAATGTGTTGGTACAGCAATGGAACGTTCACCGCACTCACGTCGGTGCCATAGATGTCGTTGAACTGAAATCGGCATTTTGCGATCATGCAGATGACCCCAGCAAGAGACGAGGAGGCGGAGGACATGTGTTGCAGCGATGGATTGTTGAACACGGCTGAGGAATAATCATTTCGGTGGTGGCTGCTGCTGTTGTTCGTCGTGCTTGCCCCAGCTGCCACCGAGAACGACGAGGACAACATGCTAAAGTTTGCCTACTTACTATTGCCCGCTGTGATCAGACGAATTTGAAAAAGCAGCTACGGAAAGTTGTAGAACGAAAGACAAGGGGATGCTCTTCTCACGACAAGAAAAAAACAATCCTAACTGAGGAGTGTTACAATTCATTTTTTGATGATATTGGGGGAAAAACGATCAAAGAGAACATGTACGGGGGAAAGTGGGGGCAGTAGGGGAGGAGGAAAGACTGTACGACTGAGTTTGTGTATAATGATGCTTTGGGGTCACATATTCTTTGGCACGTGCGCAAAAAGAGGAGGAAAACACAGAAAAGAGACGAGTTGCGGGAGCACTGTGCGCGATCTCTCTCACTTTTCGCACTGACTACACCGCTATCATTTCATGATTTCTTCGAGCAATGTTGCTAAATCCCTGCAGAACAACGCCACCGCCTACTCCTCCTCCCCTAGCTACACGGGGACCGCCAAGTGGCTGCAACTGCTGCTGCCCTGCCGCAATTCCTTGGCGCAATTTTGTGTACTTCACTTTCATGTCACGCAGTTGACTTTTCGCACTTACTACATCGCTATCATTTCATGATTTCTTCGAGCAATGTTGCTAAATCCTTGTAGAGCAACAACGCCACCGCCGCCTCCCCCCCTCCCAGCTAAACGGGGACCGCCAAGTGGCTGCAACTGCTGTCCTGCCGCAATTCCTTGGCGCCATTTTGTGTACTTGACTTTCATGTCACGTAGTTGAATCGCCGCTTCGATTTCCTTCCGGCGTTCGTCCTGCAGATCCGCTGCCTTCTGCTTCGCCTCATCCCGGCGGCGTTCCTTGGCAATGTTTTGATGCACCACATGACGTGCTTCGAGAAGTTCCTCGTCGAGTCTGCGCTGATGTTTTTCATCTTCGTGCATCCGCTTTTCCGCTCGGTGATTGTCTCGTTCGATCATCATATGATACCGACGTTCCATCACCGCGATAAGGTCCTCGCATCTCGCAGCGTGTGGTGGTGGTGGTCGTGGTTATTGAGGTACCAACGAAGACGACAACATTAAAACAACAGCTTAGACTAGCGCTGCCAGAAGAAGTTTCAGCATCCTCGCGAGGACAACTTTGTTGGCGTCATCACCACCACCGGCACGTTTTCCTCCGGGGTGGCGGGACGGGAGGGGTGGGCCTCCTCGTGGCACAATCGCAGGAAGTGGGACAACGCCGCCG
>CYKH01000599.1:0-17273 GCA_001460835.1 Bodo saltans | reverse complement strand
GAAAGCGACGAGCTCCGAAAAGTCCTCCGTTCATCGTTCGGGTCACCGGCGACATCGTCGTCGGCGAGGGGCAGGGGAGGAGGTGCAGGAGGCGGAGGCAAGGTCACAGGTGCTGCGGTAGGTGGTGGTGCAGAAAATTGGGTAAAAATGTAAAAACATCCGAGACAGGATTCGAACCTGCAACCCCCTGATCCGTAGTCAGGTGCTCTTCCGTTGAGCCACTCGGACACTAACACGACCAAAATGTCTTCATTGAACTCTGTAGTTACTGTAAGAAAAGAAGGATCCAACCGGGTTTGAACCGGTGGCCTATCGGACTGCAGCCGATTGCTCTACCACTGAGCTATGAATCCACATGCATGGTGAGACGTTATGTCAGAAGCAACGCGGGAATTTTGAGAAAAAAGTACAACTTGCCGACTTCCGAAGCATCGTGGCGCAGCGGCTAGCGCGATGGGCTCATAACCCATAGGTCGTTGGATCGAAACCAACCGATGCTAGTTTTTTGCAAGTTTTGGGATTATCGATTGAAAAGCAACTTTGCTCAAAATTTGAGGTGTTGATGGCGTTGCTGCGCCCTTCGGTAAAAGTCAGAAGGGTGATGCTCCGTCACACATTAGTTCAGCATGGAAAAAGATGAGAACCATGAGAATATCACTCATCAGAAATATTGTTATTTTACATTCACCTTACGTACGTTTCGTCGGATTCATAGCTCAGTGGTAGAGCAATCGGCTGCAGTCCGATAGGCCACCGGTTCAAACCCGGTTGGATCCTTCTTTTCCACCAGGCAATAAAGAAGGAAAACAAAGAAGTGTTTCACCATCCGTTCATGTGGCCGCTTGGTCTAGTGGCATGATTCCTGTTTTGGGTACAGGAGGTCACGGGTTCAATTCCCGTAGCGGCCCTTTTTCACTTCCGCGTGTTTGGGCCTTTTTTCAAATTTTTCATATTTTGTTGCACTAACTATTGGTCACATACACTTTCACAAAACTAAAACGCCGACACAAGAAATCCTTTTCGTCTTACCAAAGGAACGTTTTGAATACGTTTCAGCGATATCGGGGCATTTTTCATCTCGCTGTTCTTGTTTTTCTAGTCCGTGAGCGCGTATGCGTAACTGCGTCGGGGTCTGCGTCGTCTGCTGCTGGTCGTCGTCGTGCTACATTGGGGCCTCTCTCGGTGGTTCCACGTCGGTAGCTGGGCGTGCTTGGGCGGTGGGTTTCCTCGATTTGTTGAGAGGGAGTAGACCATCTTCCGAATAAATTTTTAGCCCTCGGTGGTCAGCCGGCGGGCCCCCAGAAAAGATTCTGAGGGTCAATAGTAAGCCTATAGGACCTGTCTTTCGCCACAGGTTTGAATAATAAGCGTTGTGAAGGAGGTAATGAAGCGCCTCTAAACATTCCTTAACTCCCCAGTTCTTTTTTGGATCCGGGTTGTCAAGTTTCCAGAGGGCTTTTGCTGCTGTTTGGCTTGTAGGTTTCATGAATGTGATTTTGGTGTAGTTGTCTGCGTCGCATTTGAAGTACTCAGTCGTGAGAAACTTCATGGCTTTCACTAGTTGTTTTTCGATTGAGTTGTACAGTGGATCCAATGGAAAATTGGTATACATTGTACTGAAATCGTGTGTATGGATTTGTTTGCAATCTTGTAGGACGTGTATGACTTCAGCTGTATCGCGAATGATCCAAACTCTTTTGGGTTCGCCTTTTCTGATGAGGAGTTTGTCTTGTAGAAGTAGGATGTCGATAACAGCGTTCAAGAAGTCTGAAACTTTTCTGCTGAGGTGATGGAGTGATGAGCTTGGAAGTCCGATTTTTTCGTTGCAGTTCGTAAGAGCGTCAATACGATTCAAATGATTCAGAGCACGAACAAGTCGTCACAACCAGTACCTTCAACGAAAAAAAATAATCCACCGCAACGCAATCACAGAAGGAGAGAGGTACAGAGAAGTCCACAAGGAAGAGAGAATCGTTTTGGATGGCAATGGAGCAGACGCAAAAAAGGGAGAGAACGCGCCGAGAAGTCCATCGAATGAAGAACAAAATCAAGGAGCTCAGAGGGTAAGCGGGCAAGAGGGGGGTGAAAACATTTTGGATAATAATCATGAAAGCGATGTGCGTTTTTTTTTTTTTCCTATCACCGGAGGAAACTCAACATAATAAAAGAGGAAACGAGGGACACTGCAAAAGTGTGGCGCGATAGTGGCAGGGAGGGCATAATATTTTCCTTTTAAAATCCATCATTTTTGGCATTCAAGCTTCGATGCCTGCCCCCAAAAGAAACAGAATCTGCACAACCGAATGAAAGCCGCAATCTGCGCAACGCGCTATTCACACTATTCAGCATCTCTCATGACCAAGCCAAAGTCTATTTCAAAAAGGTGTATCGAAGGAATCGGAAAACATCGATAAAAAATCGGACGTCTTGTCAGGATGATGTGTTCCAATTGCTAAAATATCGCTATGAATTGCGTTCACAAGATCAGTGCCAGCAAGGGGCATAAAGTGTAGGTCTAACGATTCTGGTACATCATCAAATTCTTCAAACTGCAAGTCCTTGTCAGTCTTCTCTCTGGAAATGGAAAGTTGCACTGCCTGAGACTCTTCTTTCGCCATAGGAAGCTCAACCACTACCTCGGATACTTTGCTTCCATTGTCACTGCATGCCAATCCCACACGTCGTGCGACAGCTCGTCCCAGCTGCGCTAAGTCTGTAAGTGTTTTCGTGAGGCCCACACCCACAGTAGCAAGGTTGCACACGGCTGATCCTTGCAGCAGCCATGAATCCAGCCCGGCAAAAGAAAACAGGAGCACCAATTGCGCGATGACACTCAGTGTGGTGAGGAGCAACACTGCTAGCGTGTAGTAGTGGGCAAAGATGGTTGTGTAGGGTCGAACAACGAACACTAACGTTAGCTGCAGCATGAGTATGACCGCAGCCACCACAGCGAATGCCTCGCATACGACTGTGTTCGTTGGACTCAGTCCACTCACGATGCCGACGCACGCAAGCACTGCTAGTGCCAACGCATCAATAGCTGCGTACCACACAAAGCGATATTCTAAGAGGAGCAGCCACGCGTGTTGCAGCTGAGGGAAGTGCAGTGCATTCGTGGCGCCCGTTGCCTCCCATTTCCACGTCCTTGTGAAGCACCGCATGAGCAACCGCCAAGGCCGCCACCAACATGGTCTTCTGCGAGACGTACTAAGCGAGGAGGGTGGGCAGTGCACGCATCGCCACTGTGGTGCTTCCCCACGTGCACGGGCGCACCACACGAAGAGGATACCAGCAAAGGGCACCAGTGAGATCAGTATCCCAAGGACCCCGAGCACAGCGTCGATAGTGGTGCATGCGCTTGATTCTAGTCGCCCAAGCAGCAGTGTGGCGGCTGCGGCGGTCAACTGCGGCTACCCACACAGGAAGCAGCGACGATGGCAGGCGAAGGGCAGCAAAAAATATTGTCTTGCTGCGCCATGCGGCAACCGAAAGCACAGCACTCAGCACAGAGATGCTTGCTAGTAATACAATGTTGCCGAGCACTGCACTCCGCGCTACTGAGACGGCAGCGTCGACCGCAGCCAGGTGCTGATCGTCACACACTTCGAAGTCGAGGTCAATGAGTCCACCACTAACAGCGGAGTCAACATTGCAGAACGCTAAACTCCGAATTGCCATCATCCGACCAATTGCAGAACCGGCGACTGAGCTGAACAACGCGGAGCCAATTTGTGCGTACCGACCCGCCGTCTTCACCTCCGCGGCAAGCTCCGGTGGAAGAGCAGGGGAGGGAATCAAAACGATCCCAATCAGTATTGGTGCAACTTGATCGCATGACATCGCAATCTGCAGCTCCATCACTGTGTCGAGGTATCGTGAGAAGGCAGGGTTCACCCACCGGCCATCACCTGGGCACTCAATAACCAGTAGCCACCAGTTGAAAAAGTTGATGTCAGTGGCGGTGAAATTTAGCTGTTGATTCTTTATCGTGACGTTTGAAACCCGCCACCACACGGCACTGCGAGGGCCAGCGATCGTAAGGTTTAGGACAAGTGGCACACATGCCAGCAGTTGAATGCGGGGAAGGTCAGTTGACGTGAACAGTATCGTAGGCGTTCCGACGTTGTCTTTTTGGGCAACGACAGATGTAGAAGTCAGCACCACTGGAACACTCGAAGTCGCGCAACTGGCGCTCGATAGGCATAGCGGTGTGTTCGGTGGCTCAAGTGCTGCGTAAATCTCATAGACTTCAAAGGCAGTACCGCAACTCCAGCGTGACAAGCTGCAGGTTGGTGTCACGATGGACGTGTTTGAGAAAGACAGGTGGTAGCGGCTCTCAGTTGGAGTTTGGGGAGGTATGCTTCTACTGGATGACAGCGTAGTGTCACGGAAACTGGGACTTGGAAAATGCGTTTGCGTTTCACCGTATTGCGACAACGAGCCACTTGCGGTTTGTGAGCGGGAAATCTTCAGGCTTAAGCTAAGCCCATCATTTTCTGTCAACGTAACACTTGACATATCAGAGGATGATAGGGTAAACGTACTGGTTGACTTCGCGGATTCGGATTCGCTGATTGTGGTGGTTAGCGCAGCTGAGGTACTGATCGACGTCAAGGGCGAAACCGATCGCGAAACTGCGGCAGAGGATGAGGAAGAGAGTGTACGAATACGTCGACACATGCATCCATGTACACTGTTGTCAAATACATTGGCGTCATTCCAGCCCCACCTTGATTGTTTGAAAATAAAAGCTACCTGCGTCTCACGGCCACTGCTATTGCTTGGTTCACCAGATAAGAAATTTTGGTATCTGAGAGCGTAACCTCCTTGCCTTGCTGTCACTCCCTCATAGAACGGGATTCCTTGAGGACTGCGGCCAAGTATTTGCGGACTCTGCTCGGCCCAGTACCATGTGCTACCTGACGGGGAGCGACTTCCACCTAGCGCTATGGAATCGCCTGAGACAAACCCCACCTCATTGATAAGGTTGACAACTTCCTTGTTTTCATCCACGGACATGATCCACGCCATATTTCCGCCCACCAGAAGCTGTTTGTCATTCGCAGGTATTGCGCATTCTCCCCTGCAATTCACTTGGATGCCATTACCGGCTGCAAGCGTGAAATTCACAACGATGAAAAAATCGGTGCTTATTGTCGATTGTGATGTGATGATGACACACGCCAGTGTCACAACGAAAGAAATGCAGCCACCCACGAAACCGAACCCGCTCGCCATCTCTTCCTTATGAACAAAACTGAGATGTGGACTGGCTGAAACAAAGAGGTGTCATTTTCTTTTTTCTCCAGCACGGCAGAATTACACGAAACGTTTTCAACATGAAATGAGGCATCACAGCGACAAAAAAAAGGGAGGAACGCATTAATAAACACGATCTGGTGAGTGTTCGCGACAGCCCCCCACTACGTCGAGACAGACTGCCACGTACTCTGGAAACAAAGAGCAAACCAATACTGATCAAGGCAATCAAGGCACAGTGGAAACCTCAAAAAAGACCGTTAACGAAACGACTCGAGTAGCATGTAAGCTACGATGTGTCAACATAGACAAATTCATCCAACATCACTACAAGAAAGTGACGTTATCGTGTACATTTTTTTTTGTCGGACTTCTAATGGGGGTACAAATTAATATCCATACACAATAATATCCCCCCGAGCTCGCTACCCCCCAAATTCGATCCCGTACCCCCGCAATAAGGTACCCCCAATTTTTTTAGGGGGTATATTATTGCAAAACGCGTGGTTGTACAAAAACAAAAAAAGGGGGCATTGTGAAAAAAATGTTGCGCTATCAAAAAGGGGGGAAAAAATTCCCCAAACTTCGCAGAGTTGTTCTTGTTTCATTGGAGTGAGAGAGAAATGACAATTTTGAAAGCTACGTTTCTGTCTCTGGAAGCTTTTGGACTCGCACCATCAACCAATTTTGCATGTTCTTTTTTTTAGGATCGCACGGAGAAAGGGTTCGGGGTTTTAGAATAATATCCCCCCACAATACGGTACCCCCGCAACAATATACCCCCTTCAAAAAAAAGAAAGGGGTACGCTATTGCAGGGGGATTTTAATTTGACCCCCCCCCCCCCTTTACATTGCTTTTTTTTGTCCAGCTAATGTGGGTGATGTCATGGTGCAAGGTAGCAAACATTGAAAGGAGATCGCTTGCCTGGATCAACCGCGAGCTCAGTTTCGTCGAACGTCCATCATTTTTCGTCTGTCTCCACGGAATTGCTTGACGCCTCACGAAGAAGAAGATACAATTCAGCAAGAAGAAGGTGGTCAACTCATTTATCAAGAAAATGCGCAGAGCTCGGATTCTGCTTTCACTCGTTGAGGCGATCGGTGGAATTCATTTCTTACATCATCAATGTGGAACATCATCATGGCACTGACACAGGACACACAACAACAACGGAGGCAGCGCTGATCAACTACTAAGACATGGAATGGAGGAGGAATCCAAAAAGGGCTACCACAGCAGGTTCAACAAAGTCCGTCAAGTACCACACTCCCGCGCCTCGATTATGACAATGACGAAGACTACTTAAATCTTTTTTCACTTTGGTCGACTCAGAAAGAAAGCACCCAAGGGCAGCGCAACTCTAAACTTGTGAGTTTGAGTCTATAAAGACTGACAGTGAACGGTCAGGTTTGAACCCAGATCCAGAACGGACTCGGCGCCCGAGGAAAAGCCTCAAACCGAAAACAGCGTTATTCATTCTCAAAAAAAGAGACACGCCAAAACAAAACAATTCGATAATTCTCATGCACAGGGACGTCACAATCATTGCACAAATAGTCATAGGATTCTTTGTAATGCGCGAAATAATGTGTGTGATGTGCGAACTCAAGTAACCATTAACAGGGGGGAAAACACTAAGACCGAAACACACTGAGATACCAAAAAAAAAAAAAAAAATGCTGACCCCCGCTGACTCAAGAACCAATTCGTTTGTTTTGATTGTTGATTAAACCGTCAGCAATCACCATGCAGAAAATACAGCCGAAAAACACAACGATCACAATCATAACAACATACAGAACGTCCCAGATGCCCCATTTCCTTGCATTGGTCCATTCATCCACGTGAGTTTTAGTTGCACCACGATTCTCCAACTCTTGCTCGACGTCCATGTGCCTGAGCGCATACGCAATCATCCGCGGAGTGATCCCGTCGTGAGTTGGCGTGTTGATGTTGGCCCCACGCTGAGCCAAGAGGGCAATAGCTTGAAGCTGGCCTGCTTCAGCGGCAACGAAGCAAGGGGTTGCGCCGTGATTCATTGCAGAATTGATATCGGCTCCCCATGCCAAGAGAGCTTCGATTGAATCAGCGTGTCCATTCACCACGGCAATGTGCAGCGGCGTTTCTCCATTTTTGGCCTTGCCATTGACTTTGCAGCCACGCCTTGCAAGTTTCTTCATGGCAGTCACCTGTTGATTCTGCGCTGCTAAATGCAAAGCTGTGCGACCGTTGTCGATTGTCGCATGGACATCAGCACCGAGCCCCACGAGTGCTTCGATTGCGTCCACATGCCCATTGACAGATGCAACATGCAAGGGGGTCAACCCATCCGGTCCTCTGACATTCACATTGCCACCACGGTCAGCAAGAACTTGGAGGGCCGCCACATGGCCGTTTTGAGCGGCAGCGTGCACGGCAGTCATACCGTTGCTTGCAGCAGCACGCACAACTGCACCATTGTCGATCAGCGCTGAGATTGCATGTGTGTGTCCATTGAGAGAAGCAATGAAAAGCGGAGTTTCCCCGTGCGGGGACTTTGCGTCAACGTTGCAGCCTTGCTCCAGAAGGAATTGGATGATAGAGACATGCCCATTTTCAGCTGCAACGTGCAAAGCAGTAACGCCACTGTCCGAGACAGCGTGAATATCCGCGCCAAGTTGTACTAGAAGCTTCACGGCATCAACGTGCCCGAATGCGGCGCTTGCAATCAACGCGATTTCTTCGTTGTCATTGATTTTGCAACCACTCTTTGCGAGAAGCTGAATGGCCTCTGCACGACCGTGAAGCGACGCTACGAACAAAGGAGTGTGGCCATTTATCGTCTTTGCGTGGACGTGGGCGCCTCGTTTGATGAGCTCCTCGATCGCCTCAATGTGACCATATCGGGCGGCGGTATGCAATGGTGTCTCACCGTCGTGCAGTGTCGCGTGAACGTCGCCTCCCTTCTCTTGAAGGACTTGAAGCGCCTTTCGGCTGCCGAATTGCGCTGCTGCATGCATGACCGTTATCCCGTTCTCCGTGCGAGCCTGAACGTTCGCTCCATGATTTAGCAGCGCAACCATAACATCGACATGACCGTTGAGGGTAGCAAGGTAAAGTGGCGCGACGTCGTTGCTCGCTTTTGCATCAACACAACCGTGATACTTCGCGAGTACTCGAATAACGTTCGGGTGCCCGTTGCGCGCAGCAGAATGCATCGGTGTGAATCCATCGTTCGTCGCTGCATCAACCGGTGCGCCGAGATCTAGCAGCTCGCGAACCACATCAACATTCCCGTTAAGAGCTCCAGCATGCAGCGGTGTCAACCCATTAATGCCTTTCGCAAGAATACCACCACGGTCCTCTGCCGCTGCGAGAATTCGGATCACCTCCACGTGACCGTTTTGTGCGGCCGCATGCGCTGCATTGTGCCCATTCTCCATTGCTTCGTGAGCGAGAGCACCAAGTCGAAGGAGCACTTTGACGGCTTTGACGTGACCATTTAATGCTGCAAGATGTAGTGGCAAAATTCCACGGCGTCCTCTGGCACGTACATTGCCCCCATGCTTAGCAAGTGCTTCGATGGGTGCAGTGCGTCCGTACGCTGCGGCAATGTGCATTGGCGCGCTCGTGATAAGCGGCACGTTTGGGTCAGCACCATGTTCGAGCAACGCGAGGACAGTGGTATCGAGGCATGAGGCAAGAGCGACATGAATTGCAGCAACACCATCCAGCTCTGTGCGTATGTTCGCTTTGAACGAAACTAATTTCGCAATGGTGTCAACGTGATTGCCGACTGTGGCGGCTAGCACAGGAGTTACACGTGTGGATGTGGTCGCTGCGTTGACATCCGCGCCAAATCCAGCGAGAGTTTTTACTGCAAGGGTGTTGCCGTTTTGGGCAGCTACAAACAACGGTGTGGCGCCAGCGCTGTTGGTGGCAATCAGATTTTCTCGATTTTCACGTACGATGCGTTCCATTTCTTTAACGGCACCCTGCGCCGCTGCTTTGTGCAGCTGTGTGTCGGCAATGTCTTGCAGTTTGGGCAGGCGACCAATTACCACAAAAATATTGGATAATTCCTCAACGAAATCTGCAACAGGAATTGTGCCGTCAAGAGTTGGATTGCTGAAGCCATCAGTAGCGCCAGACCGTCCAGCGAAGTGAGTATTGCCGGAGATGTCAACATAGGTCATAAATAAAATGACTGTAATGAGGACCAACATAGCCGCACCGATGACAGAAGAAACAGCTGAATACTTCCCACTCGCTTGCATTGAAAAAGCTGCAGCTAGTGGTGGTGAAGGTAAAGGGGCACCAGTCGCTTGCATAGGCAAAGCCGGAGCTGGTGATTGTTCCAAAGCAGATTGGTCTATCACTCGTGTTGTCACTGGTGGTGCTGTTGCCACCTGATCTGAAGCTGCGGTCGTGGGTGACAGCAACAAATCGTTGTTCTCTCGCTCCACTCCAGGAAAAATAGACTGTGCATTGTGTGTAAAGTTTAAAGGTGGTACAGTTCGCCTTGTTTTGCTCCCCGCGGAAAAGTCCTCTTTCATGACTGCATTACCTTTTGGTACAGTAAAGAAACCATTCGAGTCTTCGTGTAACGTTGAGTCAGTGACCTGCATAGGTAGACCTATCGTCTTGCTTCGATAATATCAACGATTGAATAAGAAAACTTGATTGAAAAGTTAATGCTCGCCCCCCCCCCTCAGCAAGTCTTCGCGAAACATTTTGTAGCACACAGCCATAAGAATTAATTTACCTTCGCGATTGTGTTGGGTGGGTCACGAAACGCACACAGGCCCGATCACAGCGAGATCACACGACGTGAGAAAAAAATTCATGAGGAGGGACAAGGAAACGAGAGAAGTGAGGTTCTTTTGTCGGACTTCTATTGGATGGTACGTCGCTGTTTTCCAAATTGTTCACACGAGGTACAACGACAAAACAAGAAAGACGGAACGCAGAAAAGGACACGATCTGGGTGTTCGCAATGGCCCTACCACCATGAAAGGGCTCACTGCGACGTACAGAGCAGGCCAGCTGGAAAAATCGCAAGAAGATAGGATACATAGTAGTGGAACACTCAAAACGAAACGCGTTGGGATAGACAAGAGAGGAGATAAAGGGATTTCACTAACGAAACTATTTTGCATGTGGCCTTCAAGCCGCCTGGTAGCAGAGACAAATGGATCTGATCGATCCTCAAACGCCAACCAGCCACGTATTCGACGAATTCAAAAAAAAAAATCAGTAGAACGAGAAAGTGAAATCATCGTCTGCTGCATTTTTTCAGTCCAGCGACTGCGGGTGGTGTCATGGTGCAAGGTTGCAAACATTGAAAGGAGATCGCTTGCATCTCGAGCCGTTCCAATTGCCATCAAATCGCTCGCTCCTTCATCCACAAGTTAAGTGTCGGCGAACGTCCACCGTACTTCGTCTATGGTATCGGAAATGTTTGATGCCTCACGAGACTCAACATCACTGCGCTCTGCTGCAGCTTCCTCCTGAAGGGGAACTTTATTAAGGGGATCTTTTCCAACGGGAGCTACTGGCGGTCTTGGAACAGTCGTTGATCGCAACAACAAGTACGTAGCCCTCGCTCGCCGTACCACGGCCTTGACCAGCTGCACAAAGTCCAATAGTGTCTTCAACAAACCCAGTCCCACAGTTGCGATGTTGCACACAGCCGATCCTTGCAGCAGCCACGAATCTAACTGTGCAGTGGACAACAGGAACGCCAGCTGTGTTACAACACTCAGTGTAGTGAGCATCAACACAACTACTGCGTAATGATGGCTAAAAATGGTCGTGTAGGGGCGTGCGACTAACAAGAGCATCAACTGGAGCACCAAAATGACCGCCACTACAACAGTGAATATCTTACACATCACTCTGTTCAGTGGGCTTAAACCGCTGATTGTCGCGAAGCATGTGACCAAAGCGAGAGCCAATGCATCGGCGGCTCCATACAGCAACAAACGATATTCCAAGAGAGGAGAGCAACCACGCGCGTTGTTGAAGAAGAACACGTCTCACAGAGGAAAGGGCGGATTCCCATCTCCATGACCTCTCAAAAAAATGCCTCGAGAGCCCCTTCAAGCCCAGCCGAAAGAGAGAAGCACCAAATGATGGGGATCGATAGTGCACGCATCGCCACTCTGCTGCTTCCCCACGCGAACGGGTGTACCACACAAAAAGGATACCGGCAACAGGCACTATTGAAGTCAGTAGCCCAAGAACGCCGAGCACTGCGTCGACGGTGGTGCAGGAGCTTGATTTCAGTCTCCCAAGAAGTAGCGTTGCGGCAGAAGTGATCGACGGCACCACCGCGACCCAAACAGTAAGAAGCGACGATGGCAGGCAGAAGGTTGCTGCTGCATCCCCAACGCTGATACTTTTGTAGTGTGACTCAAGTGCTATGATCACAGTAAACAGTACAACAACAAGTCCAATCAAAGCAATGTTGCTAACAACCGCACTGCGGGCAATTGCTTCAGGGCTTCCCTGCTGCTGACTACAAATGTCAACATCAAAATCGACAAGTCCACCACTACCAGCTGAGTCAGCGTTGCACATCGCTAAGATGCGTCTTGCCATCATCCTACCAATTGCAAAGCCACCACTACATGAACCAACTGCAGATTTGACTCGTGTGTACGGGCCCAGTGTTTTAACCTGTGCATCAAGCTCGTGTGAAACACCACTAGACTGAATCGCAATGACCGCGATTAGCACCGGTCTGACTTCATCGCATGACATCGTAATTTGCAGTTCAATCAGTGCATCAGCATATCGTCATGTGCTTGGACATAACCACCAACCACTTTTTGGGCACTCAATACGAATTACCCACCAGTTCAAAAAGTTGAGCTCGCCCACTATTGTGAGATTACAGTAACACCTGACAGAAGCTGACTCCGTTGAATGCCTGTTGATGTAAATAGTATCATAGGTGTTTCGGTGCTACCTACTTGGACGACAACTGATGTCGAAATCAGCAACGCCAAAGCACTCGGAAATGGCCGTGGCGCTGTCATGAGGCTGCCGCTAGACTCACTCAGAGGTGCCAGCGTTGCGTCAACAACGTCGAAAACTTTGGTGGTCACACCGCAACTCCAGCGAGAGAAACTGCATGTTGGCGTCGCGATTGATGCCGTGTTTCTGACACTACAACTTTTTCGGTAATAGTTTGAGGAGGTATGCTGCGACTGGACGATAGCGAGATGTCAGGACTGTAACTCGGGAACAATGTGTGCGTACCGTCTTGCAAGGAGGATATCAAAGAATTACTCATTGTTTGTGAGCAGGAAATCTTGAGGTTCGCGCTAAATCTCCCGTTCTCTGTCAACGTCACAGTTGAGATCGCAGAATATAATTGAGTGATGGACGCTGTTGGAATCGCGGATCGAGATGGAGCTAAGGTTGCGGTTGAAGTCGGTGATTGAGATGCAATAGCTGTGCCAGAGAGAAGTGTTTTCGAGACACTGGTCGAATCCAACAATAAAGCTGACACTGAAGCTGCGGAAGAGATCGAATATGATTGTGTGCGAACACGTCTACAAATGCATCCACGCACTTTGGGGTCAGAGATGGTTGGCTAAGCATCATTCCAGCCCCACTGTCCACGAGTTCGTTAGGTAAGAAACTTTCGTATCTAAGAGCATAACCTCCTTGACTTGCGGTCACTCCCTCATAGAACGGGATACCTTCAAGACTAAGACCCGGGTACTCGGTCCAATACCATGTGGTGCCTGACGGTTCACGGCCTCCACCAAGCACCAGCGTGTCACCAGAGCTAAACCCCGTAGCAATAATTATGTTGATAACCTCGTTGTTTTCGTCTGCATTCATGATCCACGCCATCTTTCCGCCCACCATCAATCGTCACTTGTCATTAGCTGGAATTGCGCACTCTCTCTTGCAATTCACTTGGGTACCCTCGCTGTCTGTGAACGTCGAATTTGCGACGATGAAAAATTCAGAGCTTACTAACGACTGCGATGTCCCAATAATGACGCATGCCAGTGCCACCACAAAACAAATGCAGTCACCCATACGGAGCGATACTCTCGTATTCTCACTGTGAAACACACTCACTTTTCTTTCATAACATCAATGTTAGCAAAAAAAAAAAACAGTTTTGAGATTTGTCAGTCACAAAATATCGTCATTGTCAAAAAAAAAATCGCATCTCTCCTCCTGATCTTGCTTCATGGGAAACAAAACGTTCAACTTGCAACAGTTTGTTTGTTTCTTTGAACCTCTCTCGCTTGCTGGGTTTCCTGTCTTCTCGTTCCAACAAAGAAAAAGGATGAATTCGCTTCTTTTCGGTTTCTTATGTGGTACGCTGTAGGCAGCAGACTCGCAACCTAGATAAATCAAGATAGGGGGAAGAAAATCAATCAACAGTGAACGGATCGCCGAAAGGAGTGGCTGCGTCTGTGCACTGTGTGTTGGTTTGTTGGATTGGTGGAATACATACGCGACTAGTACCAGTCAGCGTCGGCGTTGATGCCGCAGATGCCCACAGCATCGTTGTACTGCTTCATGGCGGGGTGCTTGCACCCTCCGAAAGCAGTAAAGTCGCCAAAGCTGCGAGTGTAGTCGTAGTGCGCATACCACAACGGCAGACCGTGGTCAGCGCCTGCAGTGCAAGTCCCCATGATCGAGGACCACATGTAGGACGACGCGTAGACACCCATCGTCACGCCGTGCTTCTTGCCCGCAGCAATCAAGTCCTCAAGGAACTTGCAGTTCGTGGCGTGGTCACCGCTGTAGCTGCAACCGGGAGAGGGGTTCGTCTCAATGTCAAACCACATCGTCCCAAAGTTGTCCTTGCCGACGTGGTCAAGGTCGGCCTTCACTTGATCCTCGGCGCTAACCTTTCCGTGGCAAGGAAAGTGGTAGACATCGCGGTGGGGAATGCCGGCATCCTTGGCGGCAGCAAGCGTACGAGGTGCGTTGTCATCGACACCTCCGAAGGAGCAGTAAGACCGGACAATCACAAAGTCCCAGCCCTTACCTTTGGTGCACTCGAAGGTGCTCTTGTCGTAGAACTCACTGATGTCACCGCCATCGGTGGCAAGTGTGACCGCCGCCATGAGAGAGGCAACAATAGCAATGCGTGCAAACATGTGTTGTGTTTTATTTTTAGGAGGGAAACGTTAAAATTGACTTGTTGATGAAAAAGCGCTATGGCTGTTTTATCTTTTTCTTGAGGCATAACACGTCATGAAGGTGAGAAATAACACAATGTTGATTGGAGACGAACAGAGCGACCTTACCAGTTGCATGACAACAAAAAAAATATTTGTGTTTGAGGGAAATGAATGTACAGAAAACGGCTGCTGGATGTTGAAGTGTTCGTTTCTCGAAACTCTAGGTTTTTTGAAGCAAACAACAACACATAACGCAGACAGACGCAATCACACATCAGCGCGAGGGAGGTTACAACAGCGCCAATAAATGCACCAAAACGCACAACATAGTGCGCATGCTTTGGTGAGCATTAATGACTAGAACACCTACACCTTGCAGTAGGAATGAACGGGGAAAGATGGTTGCCAACTAGGTTGTTTAGCGAAGCAACAAACAACCTACAGGAAAAAAGAAAGAGGTAGAGGTGGGTTGCTTTGAAAGGTCTTCCCGTAGATTGACCTTCGCGTTCTTACTTCGTCGTGCTCAGTCGCTTGATCGCTTCGTCAAGCTCCTCGCGGCCTAACTTCTTGGGTGAGTACGGTCGTTCCTTCTCCAACACAAGTTCTTCAAACAACTTCGCTCGAGTCGCAATTTGCTGCGCCATTGACCCACGGTACAAGTGCTCTACATTGGCACCGAGGTCCTCGGCGGTAAAACCCGGGCGCCCCTTTAACCGGAGAGGGCGCTGCGCTTCTGATTCTCGTTCCTTTGCGTCCATTGCCAGGAGAAGGCGGTCCATGAGCTTTCGACGGCTGTCTTTGCGGTCTTGGTAAAAACGGGTGTTGAGCTCTTCAATGGAGGGGGCGGCAGCTGCGGCATCGTCATCATCATTGTCGTCGTCATCATCGTTATCATTTTCAACACCTTCTTCGCCATGTTGGTTGTCATCGCCACTTCTGCTCCCCTTACGCTTCTTCAAATCCGGCGACAATGAGCCGTGCGATTTTGTACACAGGGAAGGCGGCGGCATGGCACGTTGCTTGGCGTACTGCTTGGACTTCACCACCTCGTCGTAACTTCTACGGATGCGGACAGGTGCGTCGTGAAGCCGCGACGATAGATCGCTCTGCTGTGGAGTGGACAGTCGACGGGGCTGAGAAAGATTGGGGGCGACGTGGAATATCTCCGAGGACGGGGACAGTGGGCGTGAGGAGGGGCTGCCTCCTCGACTGTTGTTGTTGTTGTTGTTTGTGGTGGCACTTCGTTGTGTCATGGTGAACACCGTTGAGTCGTGAAGATGCTGAGTGGTGTTGTTCTGTCCATTTTCCGGGCTCGCCCGCTGGCTGCCGCCGCTTCCACCTGTCGTTGGACGGTGGCCTGGGGCGCCGGCATGAAGGTCGACGCTTTCGTTCAAAAGCGTGTTGTAGCTGTGAAGTAACTGTTGCCCAGACAGCAACGACCCTTGCCGTGTTACAGCGCCGCTGCCTCCCTCACCAGCACCCCATAAAAAGCTGCGTTGGTGAGAAGGGTGAGGTGGCAGTCGCTTTGACGCCTCAATCCGCCGCTCAAGATCTTCGTGGTGCTTCAACAACACTTGCACCATCCGTCGCAGCTCCTCATTCTCCCCAGTGCACTCACGGTAGTACGCCGCGAGCTGCTTCAGTTGCGCATTCTTGGACGTCACCTCGTCGTCGCGACCAATCGTAGACGAACGGAGGGATTGTGCAGATGCTTGGAATGTTCGACGCTCCTCCTTCACAAGTTGCGCATGGGAGGATCGTTCTTTGATGCACAAGGCAACCATATCCAAGCCAGACCGAATCATCAGCCGATCTCTACCAAGGAGCTCCTCTTTGTCCACAGTGACTTGCCTCGAAACTCGATGGGCTTTGGAGACCGCTGTGTTGGAGGGAATATTACGAAGCTCTCTCAGTTGTAGATCCACGTCGTGTAACTGTCGATTGAGATCTTCGTGGGCAGCGTCAAGCGCGTCTGCCATTCGTTTGGGATTTGATGGCGTGCTCGTAGAATCTCCTCCTGCAGAAGCAGCTCCAGCTGTTGCTGACTGTGTGTTGACGGCATCTAAGTAGAGCTGCACCATCGCCGCATGCTCTTGAGCAATGGCAACGTCATTTGCGGCTACCTTTAACCTTGAAAACGTTTTGACTGCTTGCATCGCGTCGCTCATCGTTGGCGCGTACTGATGGACTGATGATATTGGCTCTCCCTTGTTTTCATTAGAAGAATGACTTCGGCTCACAGAAGCCCCCGGTGGGGACACGGCGCGGACTACTGCCTTGCCATTGCCACGTTTGGCTAAGAGCGCCTTAGCTGGCGACCCTGATGCTGGCGTGCTTTGGTTATCGAAGTTACTCCCACCAGTTGCAGCACCATTTTGCAATGACTGCTGTGTGGCAAGGATCGCCTGGAGCGCGGCTCTTTTCTCTTCCAATGCAATCGCAGTCAACTCCACGCTGAGAGGCACCTGCTGAAGGAGAATGCGGCGCGACCCATCGTGCGTCACACGTGCAACATCCAGTCGAGACCCGTCGACGCTCGGAACTGCTACGTGCTGCCAACCACACCCCTTGTTGCTTGAGTACTGCGGTAGTCGTAACGCACGCCAACTGCAAGCTAACGAAGCCACGCCAGCTACGTAAAGTTGTGGCGCCCCCGCTAGCGAGCGTAAACGTCCCCTCCTGCAGCGTCCACTACTACTTTGCACGCCATCTCCGTCCCCTCCCCCACCAGCTTGTTGCACAAAGGCATCAAGAAACGTACACAGCGAAAGCATCACCTCCCGACTTCGCTGAGAATCTTCTCGAACAACATGCGCAAGTGCTGCGGGAAGCGCTTGAATCTGCTGATTGGCTTAACAGTGCTCAAAGCG
>CYKH01000588.1:0-11901 GCA_001460835.1 Bodo saltans | reverse complement strand
CTCCGCCTGAGCAAGCTGTGTGCGGAGATCCTCAACACGGTGAAGGGCCTCACCGCGTTGTTCGCGGCATAGTTTTAAACGGTCGATTTGCCCTTGCACAGACCCCTCAAGGCGCTGCACCTTCCGTGTGACCAACGATAGTTGTTGCTCAGTGGCTTGCAACATGGATTCTTCTTCTTCAGACAAAGATGAGTAAAAGTCAGCTGATAAGGATTTTATGGAGCACACAAAAAGGGAACAATAACATCAACGGATTTTTTGTGTGTTCGTCGCAAAGGAAAATAAAATGTTTTGAAAACTGAAAACTGGAACAGCAAATCTGAACCTCCTCCTTTCATCAAGAATCATGGCGTCGCATCTTCTGCAGCTCGCCTGCAAGCATAATGTAGCGAAACCCTAAGTACATCAGCTCTGGGATTTGAGCAGGGGATGACACAATGGCTGCAAGCTTCGCTTGGAGCTCAGCACTCGACAGTGGAACGTCACGAGTCAATGCTTCAATAATCTCAGCAAATCCAACTGTGCCAACAATCGCCTCTCCCTCTGCGCATAGCGCCAAGACTTCGTGCTGAAGCTCTGAAGTCTTTTCGAAGTACTGTGTCGTCCTCATCAATGCCGTTTGGCTGCTGATGTGCTGCTGATGAAGTCTGTTGGGTGGAATGCCCATTGTGATGGCTGCTACCCTCCTGTCCGTCAATGCGCCAGACCACGCTGCCAGGAGGCGGGGGCGGTGCAGCACCATAATCAGTCATATCCTCGTCAGATCCATCACTGTCAGCAGTCCCCTCTTCTTGATCCTCGTCTCGCTCTTCAGAAGGAAATGCAGACCCTATGCCGGCAGCCCCCTCGTCGTCGTAGGCATCATGTACGTAGCCCACCACTGGATCATCCTCCTCCTCAAAACCATCTTCATCGTAGCCGCCCTCATCTTTGTCGCCAAGCAACAGATGCGCCTCTTCATGAACGGACGACTGAGCTGTGCCGGATAATCGCAAGCCACGGTGACTCCAATCAGCACCGGGGGGCGAACTGATTTCTTTGTCTGGGATGGACGACAAGTGTGTCTGAGCAAACACCGTCATGTTGGCGTGCTGCGCTGGCACCCATGTTACATCTTTTTGCTGCTCTGGGCCTCCCCCCGTACGACCACTGGCATTCCGAAGTGCACGATTGTGATCACCCGACGCACTGTGTGGAGAGCCCCATTGTGACGGGAGGGGGACACGTGCCGATGCTCCTTGAACCGGTGGCACATACGCATTGGTATTGGTGGATCCTACCAGCACAGCATCATCGTACCCCTCAGGGACCAGCTCGTGCTTGCGGAGTAGGGCCACTGTCTCTGCTGACGCGTCTACCATTCCTCTTGTGGGTGGCCGCTCTCCGTCGCCTACACTGCGTAAATGAGAGCGGTACGAGTCGTGCGTGTCCACCGTAGCTCCTCTGCTTCCTGCTCGCAGAGGGCTGGAGGCAGCACCCGCACCGTCACGCAACAGCACGTTAGCCTTGGCGGGGTCAGACTCTAAGATTCTTCGTTCGTACGAGTGAAGTCGCCGCATCGTACCACCAGAAGTACTTCCGGCGAGCACCGATGACGATGATGGCTGTCGGTCTAACCGGCTGCTACCGCCACCCCCCTCTTCCTCTGAGGAAGCACCCTCTCCGTACGTCGGCAGGCCACGCACTGCAGCAACTTCACGTGGCTTGGACTTGGGAACGGAGGCCATGGACGGCTTGGCGCCTGGCGCTGTCCCCATCACTGCGTTTTGCGCCGACGCTTGTTGGAATGGGCCGCCACGGCTCATCACGCGCAGCACGTTCGTTCCAGGTGGAGGCGGGACCTCCGCAGGTGTTTTCGGGGTGCGCTGGGATGCAGAAAATAATCGAGAAGAAGCAACAGACCCCACCGAAGATGGCGTCGCGGGGCCCTTAGCCACAGGATGAGGGGCTTGGGCAAGGTTGGATGCGCCCTGCACCACCCGCACCTTCCGCTTGTTAACCAAGGCAGGGGCTGAAGGTCCTACGCGTTTTGGGAGCGGTCGTTCGGGGAGGGACGAAGCACCCGCTGATGGGGGGAGCAACACTTTCCTCTTGACGGCAGTCGCACCTGCTGCTGGCGGTGAAGTGGGAGAATTCAAAGGTTCTGCTCTGTAGCATGCCGCCTCAAGCAAATTTTGGGGCACTGGGAGCCCTAACCGCATCATGCGCTTCATACAATCAGGGTGAAGCAGAATATCTCTTGCCGTAGGTCTCTGCGTTTCTTCTTTCTGCAGGCACCAGGTTGCCATGCGACGTAGCCCAGCAGAAAATTTCGAACTTGCTGGGTGGTGCTTTGCCTCCGCCTCCTGCACAATACGTAAAATAAGCGCAGCGTAGTTGGACGCTTCGTATGGCATTTTCTGATTCAAGAGGACGTACAGCAGCACTCCCAGGGACCACACATCAGATTTCGTGTTGTAAGGCATCCCTTTGCACAGTTCTGGGCTAAGATAGTACGGCGTGCCCACCATGGTGAGAGCACGGGACCGATCGTCAAGAATAGTGGATACGCCAAAGTCTCCTAGTTGAACACGTGGCAGTGCTCCAAACGGAGACATGGTGCTGCCTTCAGGGTAGTGTAGAAACACATTCGCCATCTTCACATCTCGAGTGTGCGTCGTGCACATGACTAAGGGCAAGGGCATCCCTCTCTTACACATTCCACACCTCATCCTCTTCAAACTCAGGTCGCCGTTTCTTTTGTACAGAGCTAAAGGCGTCCTGCAACGAGCCGTTCGCAGACCATTCTAGCACGATCCATAAGGATCCCTGCTCCACAAAACTCTCCTGGTACGTCATCACACACGGATGTGGGTCTTCTGCCAAGGTGGCGAGGACTTTGACTTCTGCTAGCACACCGATGCGTTCCTTCTGCCCCATAAATGATATGTCGATTTGCTTGATGGCCACAATGCTACCAGTCGCTTTGTGCATCCCTCTGAAAACAGAACCTTGCGCGCCCTGTCCTACCTTTTCATAGAGAGCATAGTCATCTAGTGAGGCTTTTCCTTTGCTGGTTGAAGGAGGGGCTGAGTGCAGCAGCTCCTCATCTTGTCTACAAGACGATGCTGCCATATTGATCTCTCCCGGCTTTGTATTTCTATTCGATGTTTTTTTTTATTCTAGCGATGAAAATCCTCAAGCAAAACACATCAGTTTTCACTCCACCATAGCCGGCACACCGAGCGATTGATTCAGGACGCACATGACAACAAAAGAACTCGTTCAAACTGATACGAACACATGTTCGGAAAAGAAAACAGTCCGAAAGAAAATCAGCAAATGAAAACTGCCCCCCAGCCGCGAAGGAAGAGGGAGAAAGAGAACCAAAACATGCAGGTCCATATGGTAGAAACCATGCACAGTTTCTTTGGTGGAGTGTGTGGTGAACTATTCTAAATATAATGGTGGTCGATGACGCAGCAAAGACCTAAGCGCTTTGCTGCAGGATTGGCGTTTGACGTCGCAGAGGATTGGCCTAACACATTTCACATGGGCTTGGGCTCGTGAGCAAAACACCCTGCCGAATCATCTCATTCATTTGTTGCTCCACCGCGCATTGAGGGCAGCACGCAACAGTGCACCAGTCATGGATCCCGAACCCCAAAATCCTGTACTTCCTCCTGATGAGCAGTCGAGTCTGCAAGCCCATCCACAACGAGCCGCACCCCAAATAGCCAATCGGGGAGCATGGTAGTCCTAGGGTCAAGATATCCGTTGCGACAATACACGCCAAGGCGGCGTTAGGGGTCCACTCGCACCCAAACGCTCGCATCGTTGCTCCCCCTCCGTTGCTACTGTTGCCGGGGGAGCTTCCCTGCGCGACTAATGTCCACCCACAGCAGCAGCTGTCTCCTGCAGTCGTGCCGTCGATAGATTGGTCGTGGACAACATCAGGAGGACCTTGGTGGACAAAGAATTCATCCCCGCTCCTCTTCCACTGAATTCTATTCGCAGCGTCGATGGCAAAGGCTTGCTGTACAATCGCGCATCGAGTACAGGCCCACCGCTGAGGGCTTAAGAGCACATGCATCGGACTCGAGGAGAGGGTTTGCGTCCATTGTGTATCGAGATAGACTGCAGATATCAAGCGGGGCTGTGACGTGATGAGCTGCTTCGATCTTGAATGAAACTCTTCTCGAAGGGATCGTCGAGAGGCAGGAGGTCGGTTTCCATGGGCATTCGTCATCCCAACTAATTGCCGTTGCTCGTTTAAGTGGTGTTGTGGGCTGAACTGCCGCCCAGACGCGGTACGCATGATAGGCGTGTTGTACTCACCACCTCCTCCCTGTTCATCCGGCGACACGCCACGCGGATCAGATGGCCCTAGTCGTGGCGCTGCGGGGGGTACGACGTGTTGCTGCGTATTGTTTCCGTCGGGCATTAAATTCTCTGTGGGGGGCCGCGGGTGAACTCCTCCTCTTGCTGCCCCTGGTGAACTGTGACGAGGCATCCAATTATGAAAAATGTTGTGTTCGTTGCGCACTCCTATGTTCTGTTATCAGAAACAGCAAAAAGAATCAACTGGTTGAGAAACACCTACGCAAGTTCGTGATCCACTCCGCAACTCTTCACTTGGGCCGACAGGAAGCCTGAAAACAAAGTTCGCAAGAGGTGAATAGCAAATGTAAACTAGGGGTGTTGTTTGCGTAATTGTGTTTCGTAGTATCAACTGTTTTTATGTGTTTGGCCCATTGCCAGTAGTATCAACCGTCTTCACAACCATTTATTGGAACAATGGTTCTCTCTGTATGTGGGACGTGCGCATTGTGTCGGTTTGTGGTGTCACACCACATCTTCATATCGTGCCGAGACTCGATTACAGTTTCTCATGTGTCGAGACGCTCTCTCTTGCTCTGCTGCCTCGTAAATCCTACCGCGCTCCGCCAAGGCAAGGAACTCCGACACAATCGCGTCAAAGTACGCAGGGTTGAGGTAATGGCCCATGTTCTTAAACACAACAAACTTGGAGTTGGTGAGCACCTTGGCAAGACGATATCCGTGTTCCACCCTGCACAAGACGTCGTTCTGACCATGAATGACCAGACACGGGCATCGGATGACTCTTGTCAACTCCGCGTCACGGGATGGGGCTCGCATAATCGCAGCTGCTTGCCGAAGGAGGCCATCGGCGTAGGACGATCGATTCAGCGACATGGCGATGCGCTTCTTCAAATAGTCTTCGTCTACAGGAACGCACCCATAGAGTAACCCTTGGAGCGCCTTCATACGGAACTCTACCAACTGTTCCCGATTCACATTCGATGCAGGTTTACGCAGCATCCACAGCTTCACCCACCATGCTGGGTGGGGAAGGTCCTGGGCGTTGGTGCTAGACATGATGCACGTAAGCGTCAAGACACGCTCGGGTGCAAGCAACGCCATGTGCTGGGAGATCATACCGCCCATGCTGATCCCAAAGACATGGGCACGTCGAACGCCCAAGACGTCAAGAAGGGCAAGGGCGTCGAGAGCCATGTCCTCCAACGTATAGGGAAGCACCTCACCGCAAGAAAGTGCTTGGGGGAGCATCAACTTCCACGGCACAATTTTGGGAGGCCTGCGTGTGGCTGCGGGCGGGTAAAAGGTGGGTGACGTGGAGTCAACGAGTCCTGTCATGCAGAGCGCCCGGCGGACCGCGGTGGTCGCCGTGTCCTTCACAAAATGAGCACTGTCCACTAAGCACTCGACTCCACAGTCTCTCGAGCACCACCAGAATAACCGTCTGAGTTTTGATCCGCGGCTACTAGGGCTGCGCTTCGTTGGACTAAACAAGTGCGTTGTGTCAGATGGCCCCCCTCCACCTCGCCCATCTAGCGAGGAGAAAATACTGCTCGTTCCAATCGACGGTCTTTGTGGTCGCGCTGCACCACTTCCGTTGTGGCCTCCTCCGTTAATTCTCGCAACGCAAGACGACGAAGACGATGACTCTGAGTCTCCTGGTGTCGTGCTCCGTTGCAGCACGGAGGAGCTACCAATGCTGACAGACGTGTGATGATGATGCGATGAAGTGGTCGTGTTGACGTCAAGATGACCAAAGGGTGCCGGTGACGGCGCAGGCTGGACAGAAGAAGAAAGTTGACTTTCTGATGGCCCGCTAGAAGTCGCGTTCGAGTGGAGTGGTCCACCAGCCGTTGAGGAGGTAGGAAACTCAATTTTGGTTGAATGGCCAATGTCTCGATTGTCGAATCGAATCACGTAGAACCCTCTTAAGACCAACGCTTCACAGAATCCCTCATCCCACGCGTAGCTCTGCATATTCAAGCCGCCGACTAATATCACCGCCGGATCCTTGGGCGCGCCGAATGTTTGGTAGCATAACTCAATGTCCATATCGGAGGAAGTGCAGTGGCGCACCATAACGCGTCGCTCCTCCATTTTTGAGATGGTGGTGTCACACAAGATAGGCACACGTTGTTTATCTATGTCATAAGAAAGGAAACGAGAGAAGCCATGAAGCAATCGGAAATTGATGCAAAAAGCATGACGGACAGGGCGTGAAGGGAAGGTTTGACTTTGAGTGCAACGCAAATAAATAAGCTGACGGATAGTCTGATCTAGGCGGGTGAGATTCAGACTGAAAGGTTTGGTTTGTACGTTATCACAATCACTGTGAACATCTCGTGTTTTTGTATTTCCTTCACGAGCCAAGAACACCGGGCCGGGACTCTATCATCATAGAGTGGACGCGTCACCCCTAAACAAGAGGTCACAATCAAAATGTTTCCCGCTTTCCTTCACGTCAGCTGGTAAAGAAGAAATACTGTGGTGGTGGGTGGTGTGTGTGGGTGTGGAAGGAGGTATGAGGAGAGGAAGAAGCGAGTCACGCAAGAAGTACATTGAAGTACACATATTTTGGCTTCCATTTTCTTCATCAAATGGCGCCGACGCAAAATCATTTTAAAAAAAATCGACCTCGTTGAGAAAAAGAAAAACAAAACCATGGGAACCCCATTCTCCAATTTCAACTTCGTCGATACGAACCGCCTCACATCCCCGCCGGCCATATCACACCGTATGCACCTGCGGCAAGACCCAAAGTTGCCGTGGAGAACAAATAAAGACCAATAGTAATCGGGAAGCCGACTCCCCGGACCATCAAAGGCGCTCGAAGGCAGTCGTTGCACCGCCTGATCAAACCGGTGATAACGGCTGCAATGAGAAAACAGCCTACCACCACGCCGAGGCTCTCCGGGTAGAATTGACCTTCTCGGATGGAGCCGTCGTGGCATGAAAGGCCGCCTTTGACTGCCCTTGGCCAAACGCGCCAAATTCTAACAGGGATCACAGAAAACATCGCCATGAGCAACGAAACCCATCGAGTTTGTGTCCCAATGCAACGCAAATCTGAAGCAGCTAACTGGGGAAGCTGTGGCTTCATGCCACGGACCCGGAACTGCCACTGCGCCTTGAGCACCATCCAGATTCTATCCAACACAAGAGTGCCGAGTAATAATTCGTACAAGAGCACTTGCATGCCGATCCCAATCAACGGCCCCACCTCCCGGGGTACGAACATAGAGTTGGTGAGAATCAGCACATGGCTGGTAAAGGTGATCATCGTGGTCGCAGCGACACGAGCACCAATCGGAAATGAAGGCAAGGAGACAGCAGCAAACGCATAAAAGAAAAGCCGCTCCGTCACGACAACGAGAAAGGGCCATAATATTTGAAACACCTTTCGTGGCATCCCCAAACTTGGCTCCGCAAAGTACGCAACAAACGGAAACGCTTCCAATGCAATCATCGGCCACACGGCCTTTGGGACTCGCAGAACAAAGCAAAAGCCCACAGTGGGGAGAAAGAGCGCTGCTGCTTCCACTGGGACGATGGTCAAATCTGGGAAGCCAACTGCCGATGCAAATTGCGTCAAGGACATCAACAATGTTGTGACCGTTGTAAACGCAATGAAGGTGCGTTGCTGTGCGCAGAACTTAAGAGATGGCACGTCCCAGGGTACCGAGCAGTCCTGATCTGAAGTCACCAGTGACGCGCCTCTGGCAGGCGACGCCGCTCCTCCTGCATTGTTGGGACGGGTGCCGGTTGGAGATCGAAGGGCCTCGATTGCATCACGTCGAAGGGCCTTTTCATCTTCCGGCGAGGATTTCGCACTAACGTGCTCCTTGGCGCCCTTCACGAACGCAGCTGCAGTGGTGGCCAGTTTTACGAGCTGCGCAGACGCGGCACCTTTGGTGGTAGAGGACTTTCGGCGACTGTTTCTCCTCGACGAGAGCGACATGAGCACTCGGGCCCCCGCAGTTCCGTTTCCGGCTTCCGCCTCGCCCTGTTCAAGGAGCACTCGATGATGGGCGTACACCATGATGTGAAGAATATACGCAAACACGACAGACGTGGGAAGGACACGAACAGCAAGCCCGTAGGTGAAGACATACAGAGCGTGTTCGGACACATCGCACGAGCATAGGCCACCACACACCGGCCCTCCTGCATAATTAAAGATCGCTGCAACGATAATACTAAGTACCAAAGGGATGATAATGGAGCATTTGGCGAACGGCTTACCAGTGCGGTAGCCCTTCCACAGCATTGCCCTGCAGATTGCTTGAAGGTTCTGTGGGTTCTGTGGGGCCGATGGGGCGCCTGCAACCCCGATGACGGTGGTGTGCGGTGGTGGTGGATCTTCGTGAAGATGGGACGATGTGGTGGAGCTACCTGGGGGAGGCACTGCAGGGCGGTACGGCTTGATCCCTCCTGGAGCGTTGGTGCTGGCAGGTCGCTCAAATGTCAGTTCATCCTCCCCTTGACCATCCCCCTCGGATGAGTTCCTACGCTCATCGTCATCGTCGTCACTATCAAAACGCAGCTCGCCCATCGGGAACCACGTCTTCGGCCCCACATTGTGCAGGTGAGGCAAAAAGTCGTCCATGTAGCCAGCAACTGCCAACAACTTTCGTTGCTCAGGACTTAGCAAGACATGCTGGGACATCCCTAAGTGGCTCTGAAGTTGCTCAGATGAGGCTGCTACCTCTGCTTCTATTCTGCGTTGCTTTTCTAAATGTCGGCGAATGATGGCCTCGGTGAGCGGCGTTTGTTCGTAGTCCTCCCCAGCGTCCAGCTTTGCAATCGTTTCACTCACCTTCCTCTCCACGGCGTTCAGTAGCTCGCGATCGGACTCAAAGCGTGCTGCCCCGGGCTCATGGGCAGCGTACAGATGCTGAATGTGTTCGTCCATCTCGTCGTCGTTGGCAGGGTCAGCGTGCGTAGGGCGGTGGCTTGTCACCTGCGACGTGGATGTTGTGATGATCATGTCCGCTGCATTTTCTACGATGCTACCATTGGGCGCGTTACTGCGAATAATCTGACCATCGCTGTTCACTGACATGACTTGACGGTGATGACGAGTGTTGTGCTCATTTCGTTGCTGGACTGTCGGAAATAAATTGAGCGTCATCTGGTCGCTGACGGACGACATAGGTGTCGATTCTTCCTCACGGCCTCGTGTGCACCTCGTTGGCGGTGCGGTGTTCTGGATGATGCCAGGTGACGGCGCTTGGTCGTCGCGAGGGCTGTAGCTTGTCGGTTCCGATTGAGCGTCGATTGCAGTTGGGGGTGAATTGCAAGGAGACACCACCACCACCACGACGACGTATCGTCGGCTGTTGAGGCGTCTCCGACGCCGTCGACGCTACCAACGTAAGCACGAACGCTAGTGTTGCCTGTTGTAGCCTAACTGGCCTCTCGCAGCACACGGAGGCCGCAGCTTAAGGACAAACGGCGAAGGGTGTCGGGGTGCTCACCCTCTGGTAACTTCTCTATCGGGACGGGGTGCAGTGCTACTAAACGGCGTCTCCAATGCAGTGGAGTTATCGGGACGGGGTGCAGTGCTACTAAACGGCGTCTCCAATGCAGTGGAGTTTGGCGAGTAATACGTCTCTTCTACGGCAACGTCCCCAATGACGACTTGTAAGTGAGATCCGGTTGTTGGCTTTGCATCTGCAGCAGCGCTGTTGTTGTTGTCACTCATCGATAGTGCGGTGGTGGTGGTATCGTGGATCGGGACGGGGTGCAGTGCCACTAAACGGTGTCTCCAATGCTGTGGAGTTTGGCGAGTAATACGTCTCTTCCACGGAAACATCCCCAATGATGACTTGTAAGTGAGATCCAGTTGTTTGCTTTGCGTCCGCAGCAGCAGCGTTGCTGTTGTCATGACTCATCGATAGTGCGGTGGTGGTGGTATCGTTGGCCCCGGGAGGCATAAATGAAGTTTGGCGCTGAAATGCATCATCACAGGAGACAAAACTGCTACTTCGTGCAGACAGCGCTGTCGTTGAGTGATGGAACGCATTTCCGCTATCAGACAATACTTGTGGCTGGCGATGATGGGAGGCGCTCTGCTGTGGTTGACCATCACGCTCGCGTCGAACAAATGTGTCACTGCCTTCGTTGTTTGCTACTTCTAGATGCGGGGCTGGCTCAACAGATTTCATGGCAGCATCGTTCGATCGGCGCTGGTCGTCATCGTCGAGCGAGCGTAGGCTAACGTCGTGCAGGTCGACGGGAGCAGCAGGGGGGTCATTCATGACTAAAGAAAGTGTATGACAAATGTATGTTATGGAATGGGCTGTGCTATTCACCTTACCCCAATACCACTAAAAAAATGCGGTTCCTTACCTCTTTTTTGCCTAACGCTTTCTTACCTCTTCCCCCATCAACAACAACAAAAAAGAGAAAAACTGTCAGAATCACCTCGCTGTTGATGCTCAATGATGAAAAAGAACGGTTAAGACATTTCGACCTCCTCGTGTTCCATTTAATTGCGCACACGAGAAAACTTTCGCCTGATCGCCATCATCTCCTTCATCTCACGCTGCATAAGTTCATAAAGAAAGTGTATGACAAATGTATGTTATGGAATGGGCTGTGCGTGAGATTCACCTTGCCCCAAACCTTACCACTAAAAAAAATGCGGTTTCTAAACCTCTTTCTTACCTAACACTTTCTTACCTCTTCCCCCATCAACAACAAAAAAAAGAGGAAAACTGTCAGAATCACGTCGCTGTTGATGCTCATCAACGAAAGGAACGGTTAAGACATGTCGACCTCCTCGTGTTCCGTTTAATTGCGCACACGAGAAAACTTTCGTCTGATCGCCATCAGCTCCTTCATCTCGCGCTGCATAAGTTCAGACTCTGTCAAAGGGGTCGTCATTGACGTTGCAGTCTCCATCCTCAACAGTGCACGATGAGACTCCATCCGATCCACTCGCTTCATGTGAGCAGCGACTAACTTGAGGTCATCCCCATCTAAGTCGAAACACGGGCTGAGGAGAGCATGTGAGGTGGTATCGAATAGCGACTCGAGGCCAGATTGAAGGGACAACAACATGGTCGAACTACTGGCCCCCTCCGTGTTGCTGTGTGAGGAAGCGGTAGTGGGGGTAGGTGCAAGGACGACGGTGTGAAGGATCTCAGATCTTGCTCTCTTCTCCGCGTTCAGCTGACGCTGAAGAGCGCTGCTGGATGCGTTGTCCGAGCTCATTTGCGAACGTTTATTGTCGTGATGACCTCGCCGAGAAAAACGGGTGCCTCCTAATGCACGATGCCCTTCATCCGGTTGATCTTCCTCATCTCGAAGGCGCTTTTGATTCGCAATACCGCCATGCATTACTGTGGGCACGACAAGAGCAGCTCGAAGGCTATCCAGCAGGACTAAGTTGCAAGTGTCTAATGGGTCCTCAGGGTTGGTGTGCACTGCATCTGCCGCTGCTGCAGCCAACTCACTTTTCCTGGTGTACCACTCACGGCGCATTGAACTGCAGAGCATCGTCCTTGAGTATGTGAATTCTTTTGAAATGGATAAACCAAAGGAAAAGGGGATATTTGTGGATGAGAACAATGAAAC
>CYKH01000587.1:0-47534 GCA_001460835.1 Bodo saltans | reverse complement strand
GAGCATCATTGTCCGTGACGACATAATTCTTCAAGCAGAGATGTCGCAGCTGTGAGAGCATGGAAATACAATGGATGACCTTTTCAGTGGTACGATTGAAGCACGCCATCTCAAGGCGTTGAAGTTGTGCCAACGCTGATATGCTCTCGATACAAAGCTCGGTAGCGTTTTCGCACCTTCCCAACTTGACATCTTGGAGCCTGGTGAGGTTGGAGATGCTACTAATGCCTACATCAGTGGTGTAGTGGCATTCACCCAAATGCACATGTTTGAGGAGCTGAAGGACGCGGCGCCGGACAGACTTTCCCCTCGGGTGGCAGGGCGACGAAGAGAAACTCGCCACTGCATTGTAGGCAGAGGTGGCAGTCTCAACTTGCAAGTGCTTCGCGATACGCTAAGGGCGAGCAAGCGTTGCCCGTTATCATCGAGCAATCCGAGAAATATTGAATTTAAGGCGTAGTGTGTCCGTGAATTTGTGTGCAAACTAACACTTCCTTCGACAAGAAGACGATAGCAAAATATATAGTCCTGGAAAAATGGGAAAGCACAGCCGGAAAGTACAAAAAAAACAGGTTTTGAGCACCGCCGGAGTGGCTACTGTTCAAGCCCTGTGCGGGCGAAAACACCATATTTGAAGTTTTTGTTGTTTTTTGAATCTTGAGCAAGGACAAACTGATCCAAAAGAGCACGAATTCTGCGTCTTTCTGCGCTTCCAGGACTATATCTTAGAAGGCATTACAGTAGTGTGGCCTGTATTGTGGCCTCGAAGCTCCTTCGGAATTGGCATTTGAACAAATTTCCAGCAGCGACTTCGCGAAACTTTCACACCTTCAATGATTCAAGGAGGTTTCGGCTACAGTGAAAGCCGGCGTCGGAAATGGGTCACACAGGCAGTATCCCAAAGTCCGTACTTGCCCAGATGCTTGATCTTGTTCTTCTTGCCGACGAGAAAGTTTGCGTGCACTAACGTCGGTGGACCGTTCCTCGGAGTTTGCAGTAGGACAGACGACATCCACTTCTGCGCATGGGCAGGATACTTCGTCGTGTTCTCGCACAAGTGCTTAAAGTACACACAGCCATTGGCGAACAAACATCCGTCAAAGAAGCTGTATGAGTACGATGAGGATCCTGCTTCTTTCGAAGAAAGCAGCCCTGAGTTCCAATCACGCTGGATGATGGAATTGATCGCCGGCTGATCTCCGGTGAGTGAAGTCGAGCGGCACACCTCGAGAGCACTTGCAAACAGCTTCAGTACCGCGTCTGTGGGATGGGCCACGTAGAATCCAGTGTTCAACTTCTCAATCCCCTCTGCTGTAAAGTGGAAGTTATCCGCCAAGTCTTTATGACATGAGCCAATGCTAAAGGTAAGGCTCGTGTCACGCCTAAAGTAAGGAATGGGGTTGGAGAGGTACACAATATCAGCATCGGTGAGCACCACACGTAGCCCTTGACGTAGCGCACGAAGCACGGGGATTAACTTGGTGCACACAAGACTGTGGAACTTAGGGTCCGCCCATGCTGCCGACTTTGAAGTGATAAACGGCACATCAGGGTCTCGGATGACAGGCAGTCGCATTGTTGATAATTGCTGGTGCGCAGGCTCGTCCATTGCAATGAACACAAATCCTCCAAAAGCACCCTTGTGTTGCGCATCGACTGGCGATTCATCCTTGACGTCACTAAGCTCTGTTCTCCTAGAGACGTTCAACAAGCTGCACATGAGGTTTAGCCCAAAGTCCAAATAGCCCTCATTGACAGGAACAAGAAACAGCGTTGCTGGTTGGGATGCGTGGGGTGACGGTTTCGCGCGACGCACCAAGTACGCATTGATCTCTGCGTTGGAATGATTGCCGTAGGAGAATAGATGAGCATCATCGAACGTTACTTGTTCAAGCTCTTGAGCATACGCAGGACGAGTCCTGTCCCCGTCATTGCGATCAGTCGGCAACGTCTCTCGTTCGTTGACTATCATCTGAGGAGTATTCTTAATGACTGGCAAATCGGACTGGGGGGCAAATCCGATTACCTCTTGCTTCGCTTCGTTCTTCTCCGGCAGGGGCAGTGAGCCCAGGTTCACACGAGAACAACGACGATACCCATAGAGAGAGCCAACTTGAAATACGGCAAACATCATCAGTGCCACAAGGACAACTAATACGATGGAGCCTCGAGGCACCTTCCGTCTTGAATGAGTATGCATCCAACTACGTTAACTACCAATTGTGAAGAATGAAATGTGAACGGACGCAATCGCGCATTCTCTTGTGTATCAAAAAGAAGCAAACAAAGTAACAATACGTGAGAAGCTGTGAAGGACAATTCGTAACATTTCTAAGCGCTTAGTCACAAGGTTGATTCGATCGTTTCTTGTCAGGATCGTGGCGGTTCATTTGTGGCAGCAATCACACAAGGCATACTAGTGTCGCCTCTAATCTCAATCCCCCAGTCAATGATGAATTGAGTGCTTGGACACAAGGCTTTGTGTGGACTGCCACTCGCTAGGGCTACGGATACGACAGATGCGGTTGTGGGGTTTTTTGTGTTTTTTTGTGTCTGGGTTTGGTGATGTTTCGTTCATGGATGCGTGCGGGCTAAGGCAGATAGTATGGGGGAAAAGATTGTGGGGTGTCGTACAGCTGTAAAAGCTCAGTTCTCCAATCCGCACTTACTTCTTGGCGGTCTTCTTGGCGGCGGGCTTCTTGGCGGCCTTCTTGGCGACCTTCTTGGCAGCCTTCTTGGGAGATGCGGCCTTCTTGGGGCTAGCGGCCTTCTTAGGGGAGGCCTTCTTGGGGCTTGCGACCTTCTTGGGGGACGCAGCCTTCTTGGGGCTAGCGGCCTTCTTGGGAGAAGCGGCCTTCTTGGGGCTGGTGGCCTTCTTGGGGCTAGGGGTGACAGCCTTCTTGGGGGATGCAGCAGCCTTGGGGGTAGCCATGTTGATAAGTTGTAGGAGGTAGGTTCGACTATGCGTACGAACAACAGAAAAAGGAACATTTGACCATAACATAATCGTAACGCCTTTTGTTATTTCCACACTTCAAAAGAGTTTTTCACACATCACAGAAGCAACTTGACGGGAATCCGGGTGACCACCTCAACCGTCGGCTTCACAGAGAACAAACCCAGCAGGTGCTTGTACGGCAATGCACCGTGCTGTGTGTAGTCAATTGGGCACGTCACGACCAACTCTGGGCCTTCCAATTTCTTCTCGCAGCGAAGGGGTTGTTCGATGCCACGCATGCGCAGCTGCCCTTGAAAGTAATGTTCGTCTTCGTGGTCCACGCGGTATTCCACATGGGGATACCGGCTCACATCCAGGATCGCATTCTTGGTTCTTCTCGCGACACGCTCGGCCTCCGTGAGGGTCAAATACAAACGCTCGAATCTATTCTCATTCACGTCGGCCATCGGGGACAGCGAATCTGAATCCACGACAACATCTCTCACCGCTTTGCGCCCAGTGGCAGCGTCCTCAACGTAGGTCACTTCAAACCCATCAATTCGTATTTTAAGATCTCGGCCAAGAAAGCGACCAATCAATCCACTGGCTCGCGTGTACACATGCATTTGAACATCCTTCAGCTCTTTCGAGGAGCTCAGTGACTTCTCTTTTGGTTTGCGGAATACATTCAACATCGAACTGCTTTGCTTCTTGATGAAGAGAAGATGTAAGGGGGGAACCAAAATCTTACACTTCGTGCAAATGAAGTAGCGATATGAGAGACAACAATAATTGGTTTTGTCGTTGGCAATGCCCTCGAAACAATCAACAAACAAGAGCAAGAACTTCAGTGCGGAGGCAAACACAGGCTGGTTGGAGCTACATGTAGCACGTCAACTTCCACTTCACCTCCTTCTTCCAAGACTTGCCGTAGAGCTTCTCCAAGTACAACGGTGGATTCATTGGAGCAGGAATAGTAACTTTCCATTGGCTCGTATCATCAGGGTTCGTCTTAAAGTGGTGGATCGTCACCTGATCGAGCGGAAATACTTCATCGTAACGATTAATGGTGGACGTCATCGTAAACTCGACTGCTTTCCAGAAAGCCCACCCGTAAACGCTGTGATCATCGGCGGCCTTCTTAAGGTCCGAGCGGATCAGCAGACCAGTGTCCGAGGTCACGTAGGGAAACATTTCCAACCTGGACACAATGAGCTCGCTTTCCAAGTCCATTCGTGGGATATCTTCCAAGTAGCACACAGTGACGCCGTGAATCCCAAAACCTAACGGCTTAAGCTTCGTCTCTAACTTCAAAAACTGATCGAGGTCTTCGTGGCGGAAGGCGGCATCCATATCCTTATCCCACGGAAGAAGATGACCGTTGCGGACACCACCCAGCAGCATGCCGTAATCCGCCCACCAGGTAAAATTATTGTCAGCAGCCACCTGGGTGAATACCTCCAGCAAGTGCTCCGAGCGCTTCATGGACTCGTCGGAGTTGACGCATTCCAATTCCCGAAGCCCAGAGGGCAAGAAGCTCAATCCAAACCGAGCTAGAAGCATGAGCAATACCACAGAAACAAAGCAATACGTTGCACGCCGTTGGAGCGTCTTTGGGCCCCCGCAACTTTTGGACAGCATAGAGAAGTAGTGAAGGAAGGGGAATGTGTGCGTGTTACTGAATTATCGGCAGGAGTAAGCAGGGCTGTTAGCGCGGGAAGGTGCAACGACCTTTGTCTATCAACTTTTTCTGCAGCAAACCAGCAAACAAAACAAGGAACCTTGAAAAACTAAAGCAGTCAATCGTAAAAGGGGTTTTTTATATGTTGTCTGAGTCAGTGATTGGCAATAGTGAAATCGCATGTCATCGAGCTCTAACGATAACTATGTGCGGTGCTGGGGGAAATGCGCGAAATGAGGGGGAGGTTGTGAACGCAATGCAAACAGCTTGCAGGTAGGTATACATGTTGAACATTCTTCGTTTGTATTTTTGTCTTATCTTGTTTTCCTTGTCATTTTCTTCATTGCTTTCTTCTAACATCGTGTGACGATGCGAGTGCTCTTAGTCGTCGGTGGCGAGAAGCAGCGCCGTTCCACGCTTCACCCAGTGATCTGACTGACTTTGCCCACTGCCAAGATCGACCGCAACCACAAAGGAGGGACGCTCTCGGGTACCTGTGCGCACCGGGTACATGTACAAGGGGCATTGGTAGATACCCTTGGTCTTCGGTTTCCCCTCCCGACGTTTGGGACGGAAGTGAATAATCGGCATGCTCACCATAAGCTCCATAGGGTTCGGCTCCACAAGGCAATTGCTTTCACCATCCCAACCGGCGCCCTCAAGGTAAATGCTGCGGACGTAGGCACCGTCCTTGGCGCTGTTCATGATCGTCTTCTCCTCGCTAGGGAGAACAACGAACTCCCAACCGTACTGGTCAATAGAGATTTGCTCTTTACGAGCTTGCTGTTGCTGCAGGGACTTCAGGAAGCCAGTGGGGTACGTAAACCCAGCGAGCCAGAAGACCTTGGGTGTGCGTTGACCCCATAACTTCATTTGGTCAATACGCTCCACGAGATCAATGGACCAGCTCGCCAACGGCTTCGTGCTGGGGTATGCGGATGTCCACGGGGGAGGGACACGGCCAATCAGCAGAGCATTGAAGATCGTGTCGAGTTCATCGTTCATGACAATCTCACCCTTCACGGCACGGCGGAGCTCAGCCTTCTGACGCTGAATCTTCTTAAGGAGCACGTTGTAGCGTTGGATTTCTTGGAGCAAGCAGGTGTTCAAAGCGTCTCCACGGTCTTCGTTCGTGGCCTCGAAGATGCCATCGTAGTCGATGAGTGCTGGCACTGCGGCCTTGCTGGGCTCATCCAGAGACGAGAGGATGTCCAAGCAGCGCTCCTCAACAGTGGCAACCTTACCGCCGCCACCACCGCCGCTGCGTGCAAGAGTTGCGTTGACAATGATCAAGTTCTCAAGAAGTTGGTTCGAGTCTGCAATTCTGCTGGCAATATCCGCGTTGGCGTGCTGGCCGAACGCCTCCGGGGGATCCGTAAGTGGTAGGCGAGAACAGTTATCCTTGAACGATTGCAGCGTCGTTGCGTCCGACGGGACAAAGTACTCCTCTGCGCTGGACAGGGGGAAGTGCTCCTCCGTGATGGCCTCAAGGCACATAAACTGATCCATGTACGTGTTGATGCACCTACGATCCCAGTCATCCGTCACACGGCCACCGTAGCTCGCCTCTGCGATGAGGTAGCGGATTGTGATGAAGGGAATGTCTTCTGGGCGGTACGACGTCATGTTGTTGCAGTACAACTTGATGATGTTCTCCGAGACTTCAAAGTCGGAGTAGGTGAAGTCATACACAACGTTGTAGCCAAGGGTGCCGAACTTTCTGCGCTCCAGAAGGACAGAGTGGAAGTAGCACAGGCTAAAGAGAAGGTTGCGGTAGAAGTGCGGACGCTCACCTCCGTTACGCAGGAACTGCTCGTCTGTGTAGTAGTTGTAAAGTCGCACCATGTTCGCCTTGAGGCCGGTTGGGGGCTCGGTGGTCATCTTGACGGCCTTCTGCAGAATACCAATGGGGAACTGGGGTGTAGGCACGGAGCTGAGCCACAGACGGAAGTTTTCATGGGGGCGGGTATCGGGCATGTCGTCAATGACCTTCTCCAACTCAACAAGCCAGGACACCATCAGATGGCAATTGGCTAAGAATACCCAACCACCAGTCTGGCAGCTCTCCTGGATGCTGCGCTTGGCGTTATCACCCTGGCCCTGACCCAAGGCGAGGGTCTTGAGGGTGCGACCTTCGCGCTGAGCGAGGGCGGCAAGCTGGGTGGTCGGGTCCACACCAGGGGACAGCACGAACACCAAAGGCATGATGTTCTTGCTCTCCTCGAACGTGTCCTTGAGGTTAAACGGCGGGGGATCAACGTACTGGGCGCCTAGCTTCTCCTCGATGAATTGATACACCATAAACACAACACGATCGGGGCGGAGGGAGCGGACGATCAACATACGCTGAAGATAACTTTCGCTGGTCTTCTGCTGCCACTCCCCGGGGAGGATGGCCTCCTCAGGGCGCTCGTCAAGGAACCACAATTTCCAGTCTTGCGGGCTCCCTTCAAAGGACCCAGCAATACCGTGGAAGTTCAATAGTTTGTCCAACTCTAAAATGTTATCCCACGCCTTCTCTGACAACCACTGGGGCGCTGGGTTGGGGGTACGACCTTGCTTATCGAGGATCTGGCCGCCCTTCATGAAGAAGATGTACTCTTCAATGTTGAGCTCGTTACGAGCGGCAAGAATCTTGTTGGTCATGTGGAAGGAGAACAGCAGCTTGTGCTTCTCGAATAGACCACGACAAGTGTTGTTGTACACCTGGTCCGTGTGCCAAGCGTTGAGCGTCTTGATACGCTCCTCAAGGGACGAGACTCCCAGCTTCTCTGCGGAGCGCTTGATGCTGCTCTGGAAGAGAATAATGTAGGAGTCCAAGGCGAATTGATACATTGTGTCAATGGCACCAAGATCCGCCAGCACAAAGAACAGAATCGACGCACGTTCCGCGCAGGGACGGAACTGCTCTCGAGCAGTACGAATACGCTCAATCGTCGTCTCGGCCTCCTTCAGCTGCTTCGCGATGGTCACCGCAATCACCTTCGAAGATTGGAGGGTGTCAATCAGCTTTTGGTTCTCCAACAGGGACACCTTGGAGGTTGTGAGGAGATCAAGAATTTCATCCTCGAGGCGCTTCGTTTCCTTCTTGGCGGCAGCTGTGGAAAGGATCAACTTCTCGTTTTCTTCTTCGAGCTCGGGCTTCTCCTTCTGCACGACAATCTTCAGAAGCTGCTCTTCAAGACCCTTATCCTTGACGGCAAAGTTGAGAAGGCACACCTTGGTGCAAGTCTCAGGGGTGTAGTGGGGGTTTGCGAGGCGGGTGGTGATGTACAGCCTGAAGTTATCATTGTACTCGATGTAATTGTCGCCGATCTTGACCATGGCACGATTGCCCTTGCGCACGATCGCCTTAGACACGACGGTGTCGAGGGAGGGGTCAATTTCCTCCAGGATATCTTGCAGCAGCACGGGGCAACCGAACTGCACCGCATACTCAACGGTCTTTTGGAAATCCGGCTGCTTCTGGTCGATGATCTTGAGGCCATTATCGCGCTCAAGGCGTTTGATCCACTTGTTGGCTTGCTGCTGGGGATCAATCATCAGCGGCCATCGGGTACCGCGGGTAACAATCACACCATTCTCCTTGCTGAAGTCATCACCAGGGAGACCAACCGCTTGCCAATCACGTACTTCCGTAGGATCCACCAGGAAATCGACGAAATCGAAGCCCTTGGTCAGGGGAAGTTGCAGGCGGCGAAGTTCCTTGGTCCACCCGACGAGGAGTGAGTGACGGAACTCGGTGGGAAACGCTCCAGTGTAGGACAAGAAGCCGCTGGCAAGCAACGCATCGCCGGGCAGATTGCCAATGGCGGCCTCGTAGCGAGCAATCGACTCAATCCACCGATCACGCTCACCCTCAAGGCCAGACACAATAATGTTGGCACGGTTGAGCTTCTCCTCGGTCTCCTTCGCCTCACGCATAAGGCGGTTCTTTTCGTCGACGTTCAGCTGCAAGGCTTCCTGGAGGCGAGCCACCTCCGCCATAATCTTTGCGAGCTTCTCTTCCTTCTGGCGCAACATTTCTTCCTGAGCACGCACCTTTTCTTGGGCGTTCTTATTTTTCACCATCTTGGGGTGCACCTCCTTGAATACATTACCGTACTTGTGAATCGCAATGACCCACTGGCAGAGACCACCAGCAGCATTAGACACAGCACGGGCTTGTTCAGGGGTGAACTCAGGGCGCTTGACGAACTTATCCAGAGCGTTGAGCAGCTTCTGGTCGGTCATGTCGTTCACCTCGTGGTACTTCTTGAGCATGTTGAGGAACTGACCATCGGAGAGGGATTTCTTCGCCTCGTCCCAATCCAGCTTACGCTTGAGTGCTGTCTGGACCGCCTCCATCACCGTGCGCACCATCGCCGCGGGTGTTTTGTACGACTTCAACTCGTTGATATCGTTCTTATCGAGAGAGTCAAGGGCACGGGTAGCTTCATCGAGGGTGGGCATGGCGCGATCAAGATCAACCTGAGTCTCCGCTTGATCAGCGAGGGCAGCCTTTTTGGTTTGCTCGATCTTAATCTTTTCAGAACCGAGCAGGGCCTGTTGCTCCTCAGCATTGCGCTGCTGGATGGTGATATCATCAGTGGCCTTGTTCACCTCCAGTGTTTTCACTTGGAGGGTGGCGTTCTGCACCTTCAGGTCTTCCGTCATCTTTCCGACAGCAACCTTGGTCTCCTCGAGCTTGGTCATACCGTTCTTGAGCTTGTCGCGCTGCTCGCTGATAATCTCCTTCTTTTGAGCGAGCATGACACGGTACCCACGCACGAGGTCGAGGTAGGAGCTGGGCGTCACGTAATTGTGGCGCTTGAGTTGGTCGGCCATCCTTCGAGATTCCGTGTTCGTGGAATCATGCATGTAGACAAACATGTCGGCGATGGCATCCGCACGAGCGGCGTCCTCACCTTCCAGGTTCATCTCTGCGAGGAAGCGCATGGCAACCTCCTTGAGCGCCTCATTGGGCCACTCTACGAACCAGTCAATGGTGGTGCACGACACCAAGGCAGGGAACTGGCGCAGGCGAGTGCGGAACAGTCTGTGGGCAGGGGACATGGCCACGACCAAGTGAAGATTCTTACGAGCACGATCGATAAAGAAGTTGTACACCTCGTCGACCGTGTCCTTGAAGCCGTTCTCCATCGCCTCCTTGCGGAGCTCATCCTTGATCGTTTGGACCTCGTCCTTGGGGAATAGGTTGGGTACCTCACCAACAGAGAGCATGTTGTTCAAGTCCTCAAGGAAAGACGACTCCATCACTTGGTTATCAGAGAAGTAGAACACCTTCTGCTGCTGTTTGAGACCACCGCACGCCTTGTAGAGGTTGCGCAGGTCGTCGTGGAAGCGGTCGCTGTCGTACTTCTTGTGGATCTCGATGGAAAACATGGAGTAACCAGCAAGGTACGCTGCCAGGCGGGTGAGGGAATTACGCCCGCTACCACCCAGACCGACGAGGAGTGCGTTACCGCGGGGCTGACGAATGATGCGATGAATGCGGCACATATGCTCCAAGGCGTCTGTGAAGAACACCAAGTTCATGGCACGCGCACCTGGCTCGGCGTTGAAGTTGTCGAGGGAGTCTTCCACCTTCTTCTTCAAGAGGTCGATGGAGGGCACCATTTTGTACTTGGCCATCTCGTCCATTTCTCCATCCCAGAAGTCGACGAACATCATGTTCTCCTTTTCGTTCACAACGACATTCTTTTCCTTGGTGCGTGCCTTCATCAACGTGCTCCACTTGGTGGCGAAGATGTTGGCGAGCTTGTCGCACACAAGGTTCTTGAACCACGTCTTGTCGTTGTTGTCGTTCATACGATCCGCAAAGACGCGGAAGCACTCATGGACCCACAAGGTGATGATGTGCTCCTTGCAGTCCAAGGCCTCAAGGTAGCAGCCGTAGATACCCTGGAACACCTTGCTCAAATCACGTAAGTTGTACAGGTAGTGGGACTTACTAGGGATGGGCAAGAGATCGCTGGTGACTTTAGTGTACACCTGAATGGTGGCCTTGACGAGGTTGTCGGTCATGGCGGCCCAGTCGGGGAACTTGCGGAAGCGGAAGGTCAGGATAGCACTGAAGATCTTCGTGATCACGGTTTCGCTGGGGAACGTGACGTTGAAGACATTCACCTTGCTGAGCAGACGTTGAGAGATGTCGGGACGGCCGAAGGTCATGCAGCACAGAAGTTGCATGTCGTTGACCTGACGACGAGCACGAGTGGTTCGGTCATACCAGTAGCCATTGTCCAGCCACTGCCGGAGCAGCTCCAGTGGAGGCTGAGCACCGAACTTCTCCTTGGCGGGCATGTTGAGGTCCTCCACGAGGCAGATCATGCGTCGACCGCCTGGTGGCCCACACACCTTCTTACTCTTGTGCTCCATCTTACCCTCAATGATCTCCTGGACATTACGAGCAGTCGTCTGGGCGGAGAAGTTCAGTTGGGTGGCCACGTGAGTCTCGGAGGGGAACGACCGTACGATCTGGCTCGCGATGAGAGACTTGCCCGTTCCCGTATTACCCACCAGCACTAAGTGGCAGCGGTTGCGCACCAGCTGGGACACGATGTGGTTGTAGCGGACCGTATCGACCGTAGGCACCATGAGGCGGTAGTACGGGGTGTCTTCGTCTGGGGAGAAGGTCTTTTGCAGGTCTGGGTGTTCATCCCAAGATTTCCACGAGTGCGATTTGAAGTCAGGGAAATACTCAAACGACGTCTCTGAGGACGGGAATGAACCGTCGAGTTCACGTGCAAGCGCATCGAACTTGCGGCGGGAGTCGACTGTCAGGGTACCGCCGACAGACCACAAGAGGCTGAACATCGCCACAAGCTTGATATGGGGGATGTAATTGTCGCCAGCCTGCGCGGTGGGGTAGACGGCGCCACCGGGGAGGACAGGGGCAGCCTCAGGATTGGCGAGGGCGTCGAACATTGTCGTGAAAGAACGAACATTGTTGATGTCAGTGGTGGTGAAGAGCTCCACGCATTCACGGCGCTTGTACTCGAGTGCCTTGGGCATGCAGTTGAAGATAAAATCTTCAATCTCGTTGATGGTCGTCTCTGGCTTCGGGGCATTGACTGCCACTTCGTAGTTCTTGCGAGACTTGAGCCACGTGGTCACGAACGGCCTCCAACCGAGGTCCTCCACGTTGAAGAACACCATACCGCATCGGGACACGGTAGCGGGGGACGCTTGGGATAAATCCTGCACCTCGAACACCATGGAAATGGTGGGGTTGAGGTTGATACGCTCACCGGAGTTAAGGGTCAGCATCTTATTATCGTCCAGCACGGTGTTCATGGACTCAATCCACAGCGTGTCGACGGGGCCGTCAAAGAGGAGCCACTTGTACGTGGGGTCCTTGATGTCACGGCAAATTTGGCGCATGAGGTCGGACAGAATGCCGTCCTTCCACTCACGGGTGGCTTGGTTGTAACTTCCGTACAGCTCGTCCATAGTCACGGACTTGGGGTTCAGGAGTTGCACTTTCACAGGCTCGTATGCAGAGCCTGCGTTGGCTTCCTTGAGCCGCTTGAGGGCACCGCAGAGAGTTTGCCACGTGACGGTCTTACCAGAGCCAGTCTGGCCCACCACCATCACACCGTGACGGGTGCGGAGGGTATCCCATAGGTGCAGCACCTTCACGAGAATGTGCTCATTGACCTCAAGGCCCTTCTGTGCAAGCTCGAGCTTGCACATGTCCTTCAGTGCGTCAAGACCCGCATCCTCGGGTTGAATGCCAGGGAACAAGTCACCCAGCATGCTCATGAACAGCGGAACATCGTCCTTGACGAACTTGGGCAAGTTCATGTCCATCATAGCCTTAAGACAAAGCTGGGGCTCAGTTCCAGGGAAGTTCTCGCGCTTCAAGTTACCGGCCTGTACCAGCACGGCCTTGATGTTACGAAGCGAGAAGTCGTAGTGGTCCTGCTTCGACAACTGCTTCTCCATGAGTTCGTACAGGATGGCCACCTTCTTGGAGAGGGGCTCAGACTCCTCGAAACCTTGGGACAAGAGCGTGATTTCGCAAATGAGGGCAAAGTCGGGCTGCATCATAGAAATAGGGCGGAGCAAGGCCTTCAAGTTATCAGGCAGCTCGGAACGACCAGCGTAACCAGGATTCATCGTGACGAAGATACCGCAGTTCACGTTGAGAGGGATGTCAACGCCTTCGAAGATCAAGTTCTTCTTGCGCTCCGCAACGGCGTTCAAGATGCTCAGAATCTGCTGGGCAACGACAGAAAGCACTTCAACCTCAATACGATTGAACTCATCGAAGCACGACCAGCCTCCGGTCTGGGCGATACCAGAAAGCATACGCCCGAGAGACTTGAAGTCAAGACCGTCAGAGCAATTGAACACCATGACGTACTTCGCGATGCCCTTGCCCAGATCCTTGACCGTCTCTGTCTTACCAGTACCGGCAGGACCTTGGGGAAGGCCTCCACGGAACAGCTGCAAGGCGGTGGTCAGCGTCATGTACGCGCGATCCGTGAGCCCAGTGACGACCAGGCGACCAGAGTTACCGAGGTACTCGTAATCGTACTTTACGCACGCAGAGGCTTGACGAATGACGCAGATCTGGGACTCATCCCCCTTCTCGTTGGTATCCGTCTCGCGGTAGAAACGGAGTTGCTTGGACCAGTCGAAGTCGTCCTTGCTGCTCACCTTGGCGAGCTGCAGAGAGCGCAGAATATCACGGGCATGCACCTCGATGGTGATCAGTGCCACAAGCTTGTTACGTTGGAACTTGTCTTGCGGCTGGCGCACCATGTAGCAGTACTTCTTGATGAGGCTCTTCCACTTCTTGTACATCTTGTACACAGGTGAGTCCTTGCGGCGACCGCCACCGCCCAAGTCACCATACTCAGTGATGACACGCTCCGTCTCACGGGTCCAGTTGATGGAGGCGGCAGTGATGAGGCATTGACCTTCGTTCTTCTCGATCCACTCCTTGAGGAGGTCACGGTTGATGGGTTTCTTGGGCTGGTACACTTTCTTGACGAGGTCGTCCAGGGTTGCGTTGAGCCGGGACTGTACGGTCTCGCGCATTTTGTCTTCAACCTTCTTGAGCCAGACTTCAACGGGCAGACCCTCCACAGGGACCGCAGGAACGAAGGGAACCTTCTCACCATCGGCGGAGTGCATCGCATCCGCAACAATCTTCTGGCGGACGGGCTTCAGGGTCAGGGCAAACAAACCTTCGAAGCACTTGCGCAAGTGCGCCTGGACCTTCTCAGGGTCCTTGGTGTGGCCAAGGATTTCCAGCAAGTCATCGTTGGACAAGAAATAGAAACGAGGGAAGGCACGACGACGGTCCTCAAGGAAGCCCTCAAGGCTCTTTTGGATGTGCTCAAGGCCAGTTGCCATGTTGTTCAACTGCTCGAGGAGACCATCGCGGCGCGTGCCTCGAATCACATTTGGGTCTGAGTGCAAACGGCCGACGATAGAAAGCCACTGGTTGTGGATCGCGTCGAATTGCTTCGACTCCGCCACCAGCTTACGCTTGATGTCCTCGCTGCCAACGAAGATGTTCTCCAAGTACATCCACTTTGTCTGAACATTCAAGAGGCTCTCCAATGTGTCGGTCACGAGGGAAAGGCTCTGCTCCCAGTGCTGCACCTTGTGGCGGAATGCGTCGACGAAACGGGACATTTTCATGCTGCTGAGCATCGTCAAGTGCTCGGCGAGGACGTTAGCGATATCGTCGGTGCCAGCAATCTTGAAGTACGACTGGTAGGACTCGATGACGAGGCTTTGGGACTCCCACATATCCTTGATCTTCTCAAGGTCCTCCTCGATCTTCAACTCTTGACGAGCGGCGGTGGAGAGGTTGGAGACAAACTCAGCCTGACGCTCCACGTGCACTTCGAGCAGCTCTTGCAGACAGAAGGTTTCGCTGCTGATGTCGAAGTTGTGGTCAAGCTGATTCTTCAGCTGATCCCAATGCCGAGGACGGATAGCTCGAATCAGCAAATCGTCCACGACAGGCAGCACACGCTTGAAAAGTTCAATGTCCTCTCGGAGGCGAGACCACACCTCGCGGCGCTCTAGCTCCTTGCGCAGGCGGAGAATTTCCTTTCGGTTCGTCTCAACGGCCTCAGCCATCTGGTCTCCATTAAGGGTCATGAAGTGCTGCGTGTTCCAGCGGTGCGTCTCTGTGCGCCAGCGGTCGCAGATGGTCCAGATCTTGTGGAGGAGCTCAATCTCCGCTTCGGCATCACGCAAGTCCTGTTGGGGAGGGCGATCAATCTTGAAGATCTCCATGCCTTGTTGCAGCCCGGCCTCTTGATTACGGCGCTCTTGCACTTGGCGACGATAGAACTGCAGTTTGTTGAAGGCGTCGCTGGCACTGGTGTTGTAGCTGTACGGGCCGTTCTCGCCAATGTCCTTGCGGAGCTGTTCGCATGCAGTTTGGAAGGAACGAAGATCCGTCTCCAGGTCAGACTTGAACTGCTCCTTGAACTTGTCAAGCTTCTTCTTGGCGTCCCCAAGGTTGTTCTTGTAGTCTTCGAACGCATTGACGAGGTCGTCCTTCTTCTTGATGTCTTCTTCCATAACATCGGCACTATTGCCGGACTCCTTGTCCATCAGCAGTTCAAACTTTTGGCGCAGAGGTTCGAAGCGCGCTTCGGTGTAAGCCAAGTCTTGGAAGGCCTTGGCGCAGTGATTCATCTGTTCGCCAAGTTGGTCCAGAGTCTTGGGCTCACGTGAGAGGCGTTCCACTGTCTGGGTGAAGCTTTTGTACAGGAACTCCAGCTCCTCCTTCGCCTCCTTGTACAGGTTGGAGTGGTACTGCTTGATGACAGCCTCGCACTGACGACGAACAGTCTCCTTCATCTTGCTAAAGTCCAGTTGAATAAACAGCACATCTGCCAACGGCTCTTGGTTGTTGATGGTGTTCTTTCGGCTCTTGATGATGTCAATGTTTGCCTTGTAGTCGTCAAGCTTCCAGTTCTGCTTGATACGCTTGTCCTGCTTGGCGGTGGCCCACAAAATATCGTTGGGACCGGACTGATGGAGCTGCCATGTCTGGTTCAGCTTGTCCTTGATCTTGTCCGAGATGGAGTCGAAGGCGTCGCGGATACGACGGAGGGACATAATGGCCTCCTGCTCACCGGTCATGAACTCGTGGTACGATCCTTGCAGAAGGGTGTCGGGGTTGGGGCTCTCGTGGTGAACACGAACAAGCTTCTTGTCCTCGAGTTCACTTTCCGTCTCGCTGTTGATGACATTGGACAGGGCCTCCTCGAGGCGGGGGATGGCCTGGGTGATGCCAATAATCTCCTTGCCGACGTGGTTTACACGTTGACCAAGGGTGGCGACCAATGGGCGGGTCTCAATGGTGGGCTTCGTCTCATTCTGGGTCGCCACCATGACGTCGAGCTTGAAGACCTGCTCCTCCGTCTTCTCCTCATCCTTGTGGTGAGGGAGAGCACGCTCAATCTCGTGAAGGGAGCGCTTCACCATCGCCTTGAGGGCATCTTCGATCCACTTCTCAATCTTCTCCACAAAGCGATGCCATTCTACTTGAATCACGCGTTCATTGGCATAATCGTTGCGGAAGAAATCAAAGAGCTTGCGCATCATCTTGAGAATGTTCTGGTGGATGTGCACAATCTTCTCTTGCACATAGCCGCGGTGTGTCTTCTGGCGATCCTCGAACGCGTCGATCTCATACACCTTCTTCTTCTCGATCGAGACCACGAGGGTCTCGGCAAGAACGGTGCAGTGGTGCTCGATGTACTGCACACCGTACTTGAACTCATCCACGACGGTTTGGAGCTTGTCAGCGTGGGTGCGGCACTCACGGACGAAGTACTCGACAATACCCTGTGAGCTCCACCAGAGCTTGTTGAGACCGGGTTGGTACTTGGACTCAAGGAACTGAACACGGAATGCAAAGAGGCGGCGCTCCTCGGCGTTGAGGGAGCCGACAATGTTGTTGTACGCACGCACGGCGAGGGCGACGTTCTCGCGGAACACGCGCAGGCGCTCCTCCTTGGTCATAATATCGGCGACCTGCGCGGGGATTGGCTCTCCCAGGCGCTGCCAGTAACGGGCCTCCTCAAACATAAGGAGCAGCTCAGTGGCGAAGTTAACGTTAAACTTAGGGCTGTCGTTCTCACGCTCACGACGAGAAATCAAAAAGGTGTCTAAATAATCTGCGGGGGTGGCAGGTAGCGCCTCCTTCCACGTGCGGTAGTGGCGCTTGACGTTCTCGTCGAGGGTCTTCTCTACTTTGTGGTAGAGCTGCATCGCTTCGACCTTGTCGGCGGAGTTTTGAAGGTAGTAGCAACGAGACAGGAGTCGGTAGTTGCCCTCAATGCGACGAATGAAGTTGCGGGCCCAGAAACCTTGGCCGGCAAGCGGCGGGTGGAGGTACAGAATCGGAGGCGTGCGGCTGAAGTAGCGCTGCATGTCGTTCTGGACAGCCTTGAGTTCATCGGAGAACAAGCGCACCACGCGCTCCTTGCTGCGGTCTACTTGACGGTACAGCTCCTCACGCTTGGCCAGGTAGAAGAACGCCTCGAGGTGCTCCACACCGCTCTCAACGGTAGCGACATTGTCAAAGGCAGCGGAAATGATCTGCTGCATCATCGTGCCGAGGTTGTCGAGCTCGCCCTTGAGTGCACGGAAGTCATCGCTCCACTTGGTTGCCTTGACATCGAGGATGTCGTAGTTGAGGTGGCGAAGGGTGTCCATCTTGGTCTTGAAGGAGCGCTGGATGTCGAGCAGCTGGGACTCGATCTCAGGGCCTTTGGAGCCACCAAAGCAGGGCAACAGGCCGTAGTACACCGAGGACGCTTCCTTGGTGCCAGGAAGTTCACCCACGCTCAGCATTGCGCCAATGGCATTTTGCTCCTCTTCGGTGTGTGATGCACGGTCTGCCGCGTACACCTTGAAGCCGAACTGCAACTGCCCTTTGCAGACTTCTTGCAAATTGTTGCAACGATGCTTGACGAAGCCATCAATCTCATTCAGCACAGTATCGTCAAGGTCAAGTTGCTCCGCCTTCTCTGTGCGGAAACGCTTCTGGGTGGCAGACAGCATTTTGCGAGTGGCGTGAATCCACGCCTCACCCGCCTCAATGCTCTCCTGCAGTGCAATCATACTCTGCTCCACCCTGCCGTCAAAGATTGCCTGAAGGTCAATCTTCTTTCGGCAGCGGTTCACAATCTCGTTGGAGATCATGCGAAGCAGGCGGAAGAAGCGCTCCTTCTTGTAATGCTTGGAGTGAATCAGAATCAACTGCACGGTGCGCAGAATTTCCTTGACCATGCCTGGAATCTCCTGGGGTGTGGCGTTGGTAAGGCGAGTGCAAGGCTCCACGAGGGTGTTGAGGTAACGCAAGTTGTCAATGGCCTCTTCCGTGCCGTTCTCGATGTCCGCTCGAAGGGCGAGGAAGGGCTCGAGGTAGTAAAAGGACTTGGCCTCCTGCAACACGTCTACGATCTGAGTGACATCTTTGCGACCGAACTGCTTGCGAATGTTGCTCAGATCCTTTGTGCGGGCACGCCAGTAGTCAATCTCGGCAAGGGGGCCTTCGCTTTCAGCGGCGGAGTCGACGTCCTTCTCGTTGACGACTTCACGAATTTGGCGAGTCCAGTGAATCACAGCACTCTCAAAGCGCTGAACCAGCTCCTTATCCAAGTGGGCCTCCTTGAGCTGCGCCTCGCTCAAGTTCTCCAACGGGACGTAGAGGACGGTGTTGCCCTTCATGCGGTTTGCGTTCTCAGTCAGCGTGGCCATGAACTTGTGCATGACGCTGCTGAAGTCCTTTTGGATGCTGTCCGGCCACCCACGGTTGCGAAGAAGGGTTGGGGCAAGCACGTGCTGCATGGTGCGGAGGAACGTGTCCATCGCCTGGCCTCCCTTGGACACTCCCCAAGAGACAATCACATCTACGTTCTCTGGGGTGACGTCCTTCTTAGGGTCCATGCGCACAAAGTAGATCACGTCGCTGTTCATGTTCTTGAGGAGCTTACGTTTGCTCAGGTTCGGGTGGCCGATGCTGAGCTTCAGTGTCACCTCGCTGTCATCGGCACCTCCCGCTGATAAGAACGCAAACATGGCGCGTTTCTTTTCATCGCCAACAAGGAAATCGGTGGCGATGTTCTTGTGAACGTTGGTAAAGAGATCCGGCTTGATGTAGAGGTTTTCCGTCAAACGCTCCACCACCCACTGCAAGCATTCTGGGTGCGTCTCGGCTTCAATGTTATCGAAGTCCATCTCGCCGCCGGCTCCATCTACGTCGGCAGTCTCAGCGAACGCTTCGTTGTCGTGCTGATCCACGTTGTTTCCAAATGGTGTTTCTTCCGACATTTTCTTGCTCGCGAAAGTGGAAGGTTTTTGGATGGATTTTTTTTCGGTGCTACACCAAAAAAGGGCTGTGTGTTTTCTATACAGTCGTCGTTGTAATTCGTTGAGATAACTCTCTTTCTTCCTCTTCCTTGCGAAATAATCTCTAGCTAGGTTGGCTTGAGCTTTCTTTGTGCAAGGTCGTATGAATGCAGTTGCACTACGATAAGGCAAATGCTGATGTTGAAAGTGAGAAATGATCAACCAATGGAGGCAGCAGTGAAGTGAAGACAATAAAAGCAAATCCACAAATTCATCGGCACAACCATTTTTCATTTGGTGAGAAAAGAGCACGCAAGACAGAAGTTTGAATGTTGTGTGTGTTGTTTCGATCGACATTGACACCACCATTGCTGCTAACACTCCCACTGCTGGTCGCTGGAACCACCGCGTGCGTCGCATCGAAGCACCCAAAAACGCCGTAACACCAAAATAGCACCGCGACAGCGAAAGACAAGGCGCCGACAACTTGAAACAAGGCCACTTCTTGTGTCTCCGAGTTCTGCACGACGTACCCGGAAAGAATGCCACCTAAGATGTTCGGAAGGCCGTTGGCAAAGAACCACAGCGTTGTCATGGCCATCGACGCCGCACGAACGTTGCTGGAGGCTTTCGCGTCTTTGCCGTCAGTGCCTCCTGCTGCGCTGCCATTCGTACCGCCGATAGAATCCGCAATGCGCGAGACGTGTGCGACAGCAGCCGTCCACATGAGCGCAAAGCACACACCATGCAGCATCTCCACGTACAACAGAGACCACGGATCTTCTAGCACCGCGTACCATGTCGCTTTGGTGCAGAAGGCGAGCGACGACGCCATCAACAGTGCCCTGGGGCCTAGCAATTGCATCAGCCGGCTGCCCATGGTGAACGCGACCACTTCAGATGCGGCATGGATTGCGAGAACGTAGCTGAACAGTTCAGGTGGCGCTTTCAACGCTCGTCGTAGGTAGGGGAACAAGAAGTTGTTCATGGCAACTTCACTCAGAGACAGAATGGAGACGCCAAACACAATAGGAAAGAGGATCCTACGATCTTGGGATAGCTTCACGTAACTCTTCAAGACAGAGAATACACTTTGTGGCGGCGTTGCTGACCCAACCGAGGCGGAGGAGGGTGGCGGAGTGTTTGCGTGTGAACCATTGCGTGCATTGAGGGACGACGTATTTCGCCGAGTTCCGTTGGTGAGTGACGATGATGACGCGGTCATAGAACTCAGTGGACCGGACACATCAACGGACATAAGGTTTCTATTGACTTGCCCTTCCGCCAACGCGAGAGGTGCATGCTCATCAGCAGCAGTGTTCTCGAACTCCTCCAGCGCTTCCTCTTCTTCCTTGTTCGACGGTGGAAGGGCAGTCCCTGCGTGGGATAAATGTCATCAGCACAACGGCAAAACAGAATTGAAAACACGCGTGGATGACGGGAACAAGCTCATACGTGATGGGAAGCCCTTGTTCTCTTCGTTCACTGTGGTGCCACCGCAAGAACAACCCAATGGCCATTGCAATGACTCCCCAGGATATGCTTCCCCACAACCGCTGTAGCGGATATCTCTCAGCGAACCCTTTGCAGGCATGGAGGACAATGGTGTCGCAGATCGCCAGCTTTGAGCCGCAACAAATTGAATACAAGGCAAATATGCCGGCGACGATGTAGAAGGATCCAGATGGGGCTAAAGGGAAAAGGAGAATGACCCCTCCTGCTAAGGCGGCTAGGGTTGCCAGGAGGCCTCGATGAGCGCCATGACGATCCGCATAGGCACACGCTGTGGGAGTGGAGAGGAGCATGATCACTCGGGAGAAGCTGATCATCGTGCCGATTTGAAGAGCATCGAATCCTTTGTCCTGCATAAATAGCGAGAAGAAGGGGCTGAAGGATGCTGACGTCGCAAAAAGCGACGCCACCAGCAACTTCAACTCCCAATTCATATTTCGGTGGTCTCCGAAGATATTTTCTTCTATTTGTACTTTTATGGACACTACTTGACCACTTCTTGTTCTTCACGGGAAAAAAATGCAACACACGCTCCGGTCCCATATCATTCGCAAACAGAAGCATATGTTGTGGATATTATTTTTTGCTGTGGGGGAACAACAAGTGCCATCTTCGGAAATATTTGTCTCGCTGCACTTCAAGAGAACGGTAAATAACACCGGTCCGTTCTACCACTCGTAAAACTCATCAACTTGCCGCCATAAAGAAAAAGGCTTCATGGCCACACACCTAATTTCATTCGCGTTTTCGCATTTCTTCGCGTGTTTGTTGCCTTTTTTCACGTTTACATCATCATCTTCCTTTTGACACCTTGTGTAAACATTTCGGCAGTGGTAACAACTTATCCCTCCTCGTTTGCGCTCTAGTAAGTAGATTCGTGTTTTCGTCACAACGTGCAAGGCTCTTAGATTGACTTCTTGCCCGATACAATCGCATCGTCCTCGGTGCTCCCAAACATGGAGTGCGTCTGCTGGGATACCTTGTACGTTCCACCAATGCGATCCCACAGCGTCAAGTACTGGCCGTAGTTGTAGTTGAATTGATCGTGGTGGATTGTGTGGTGGCCGGTGGTGTTCACAAGGCAGCCACCAAAGTCAACTTGGTCGTGGATGGAGATCGTCCAGAAGTTCACAAACACAAACATGCCAATAAACAACAAATTATGCATGGGGAAAATGTACGTGAAGACGTAGTACGCAATGCCTTGACCAAACCCGTCCAGGGGGTGGAAGGCATGGGAGGAGTAGGGGCTGGTAAAGCGGTAGGAGTGGTGCAGCTTATGGAGGCGGCGGTAGAAGATGGGGTGGTGCAGGCCGCGGTGGAACCAGTAGACCATGCAATCCGTGAATAAAAAGAACATCGGGATGCTCAGGAAAAAGTATCCCCACCCGTAGTCATCGATGCTGCGGTACATCTTGCTGTAGCCACGGTATTGAAACAATGCTGCTGGCAGCATCGGGACGGCCATTAGGGGGATCGATGCTAGCGCAATGTACTTCTCGTGAGCCATTTGCGCTGGCAGCTCGGCTTCATTGACCGTCTCGAACGGGAAAAAGCGTTTCTTATTCCACACAAACCAAAAGTAGTAGCTAGCCGTCGCAAAGCTCCAGTAAAAGAAGCACCCTCCCACCGCCAACACTGTGAAAATGATCGAAATGTTCGTCCAGATGTTGCTCTTGTCCAGCTCAAGAGAGTCAGCGATAAAGTCGTGAGCAATATCCATAATGCGATTTCAGGGAGAGTGAATGAGTTGTTACAGGAGGCAGGAGCGGCTCGGGAACTTTTTTGTTTTTGTTTGTTTGCTCGCGTTGTTTCCTGTGTGTCTACCAGAGACGAAGGATTCGCAAGTTGCTGCTTTCGTTGGCGTTATTTGGTGGAATTGTCGTGAGTTGGTTAGCGAGGTACGCGTTTGCAATACAAACCACGCACAACAAGTTTGTTTTATTACAATCTTTCCTTTTTTGATCGATTGGCGAGGACAGAGCAGCAGAAGACCTTAATGAGGGCTCACCAAAACAAAAAAGAGGTATTTTTGTCGCTCGAGGATTGGCATGTGGAGCAGAGTCAAAGAAGTAGGACGAGGTCCCACCCTCACAACGTTAAATGCAATGAAGGAAATCGGCATCTCCGCACAATGACGGAGATGAAAAAGGAAGTAAAAGGAGAAAAAAAAGAAAGCAGAGAGTGAGAGAGAATGTGGTGGTGCGAAGTTCACCCTCTCAATCAAAACAAAAGAAACTGATGACATTGAAATGAGCCATACGACCCCTGCATTCAGCGCCGTAGTTTGTGGTTGCTGGTTACAAGCGGCCGCCACTCACAACCGATACAACCAACTCTGGGTTGCGGCTGACGTACAACGAAATACCGTACAGAACGGCAAACATCACGAAGATCCATACCTTGAACGCTTCGCCTCGCGGAAATTTCTCGCAGGCGACGGTAAACAGGAAGAGGCTGCCAAATACTTTGGCAACGTTTGCGCTTCCTGCGAGGCCAACAAAGTGACTCCCCACCGTTATCACTACGAGGTTCGCAATGAAGAAACCTCGAGAGCGCCAATCACGAGCCAAGAATGCGTGGATGTCTAGGGCTAACAGATACACTGACGTGCCCATGACGCTGAGGGGCTCGACAAGAGGCGTAGTCCAACCGTTGTGGAACCCAAACGTTTGAATTACAAAGGCAACTGCAGTCATGCTGCCGCACCCGACGGCACCACGAATGAGGGCATCTCTGCTCTCAAATCCAATCATGGTGCACAGACCTGACGAGAAGGCAGAGAAGCCAAGTGCAGCCGATGCAGCCACGACAACGCCGTACCCAAAGAGGTGGCTCTGGTGAAGGTATGCCAGCGGTAAGCAGAGCAACGAGGCAAGGATCCACGTTAACGTCATAAAGTATTCCACGTCGACAGAGTGTTGCTGTTTTCCGTTCAAGACCGTCGTGTATGCCCACGCCGCCCCGAATACAGCAACACCTGTGCACGCAGTCATCGCGCCAGTCATCCCGTATGCATCGACGCCATGGTTGAGCTGGTGGTGGTACCTCGAGGACTCCACCAGGATGTACAGCGATAATGTGTACAGGAGCATTTCGGAAAGGGGGAAAAGACGCTTGGCAATCTTGATCGTGTATTCAAGCAGCACCTCCGAGAGATGATACAGGAACCCTCGCAGAGGCTTAAGGAGTGCGTACAGGAACGGCCCAACCGTTGCCAAGAGTCCAAGAATGGCAACCAACCAGATCGTGTTCACTATGGAGAACGCGGCGAGAACTTGTTGCACAATGTCTTGGTGGTTCATGTGTTCATGCATCAACTGTGGGATGCGGCGAAGTTCATCTTCCGTCACTGGCCGCCCAGCAATTTGTTGTCCAATGTCCAGTGCTGACGTCAGGTTGCCTTCGTGAGTCAGCATACGGTACGCCGTTCCCAGCTGGAACGCCTCAAGAATATCTTTTGGATGTAAAGGGAGTGCTTTGTGTAACTGAGCACCGTAGTGACCAAACACCGCAGGCAAAACTGCTTGAAAGAGCTGTGGCCTGAGGGCCAAACAAAACGTCGCGGCAACCGTTGCCACTGGAGCACTTAATGTCTTGCAAACCACCATCAGTGCTCTGTAGTGCGTTGCGCCCCGATCGACATCCAGGTTGATCTGGTCTAGCTCAAAATTAGGGTTGACGATTTTGCACATTGCCAGGCCTAGTGCGATTGTTTCTGAGATCAGGCCGATGACTGCAAAGATAGCGAAAGCGACCATTCTTTGACTGTTGTGAATTGCACGACTGCTGAGTGATTCTCGTTGTGTTGTGTGCGTGAGGCAAGTATGTGGTAATGTATTGTGTTTTTGTCTTTCCATTCAAACGTAGTAACGGAGGAGAAGTTGATCACAAAAGAGGAAAAGACTGACATTCAAGCGGTTTGTGCCCACGACGAAGTTAGTGACAAGTCAGATGTTTTGTGAAGATTGTGAAGATTGTGAAGGTTTGCCTCACAACGACGATTGTTCCGGCAATGAGAACTTGTGTAAGCAGATGTTGTCTCTGTCTGTGGTGGTCAGCTGCAAGGTTCGTCGTTGGCGCACGTAATGCCTATTCGCCTACGAAGAATACGACGGCACGCGTCACAGGGTCGAGCTGTGTTCGCCTCAACCAGCCAAAGCAAAACAAAGATGAACAGTATGAATATACCACCACTCTCAAGGACATGGAGCCGCCAAAGCCGATCTAGCGTGCCCCCTTGCATAGCTGCCATCACGATAAGGGCGGCAACTATACGTCGAGCTCCCCAAAATGGTTTGCAGTGGCAAGAAAAAAAGTCAAGGAGGGTAAGAAATTCATCCTTGGCATGCTCCCACGCGTCCTCGGGGTCGGAACGAAGCAATAAAGGAGGTTGGGGTGCATGTTCACGTTGAGCACTGTTCGTATTCGGCAATAACTCCCTAGGAAAGCTGTTGCCGTCAGGGGATTCGCTGCGAAGCCATCTGGTTCGAACTACAGCGTCACGATGGGAGGACGTTTGTTGTCTGTTTTGCATGATGGGAAAGAAATTCCTTCGCTTTGTTCCGATTTCCCTTTTGTGTGTTTGTTTGCTTGTTCGAAGTTTAAGCAAGAAGGCAAGGGACCATTAAAATTGTTGTTATGTGGAGCTGAGTTGTCACGTCCCAATTCAATGTGGTCCAGAATCCGCGGAAGCCACTCTACACATTTTTCCAAAAGCAAACGTGCATCAGTCCTTTTTCATTGCGCAGTTGCACTGCGTGTGGAAAATAAGTGAACCACCTCGCCAAATATCCCTCGTATGCGGACAATGGTCCAATCTTCTCGAAGTAGAGCCTCCACAGATGCCGCGTTTCATCAGACGGGGTGATAGCATCGCTCCTCATCGCCGAATCAGCAGGGGCAGACATTTCCAGAACACGCTCCCAAGTCCAAGTAAAGAACTTTACGATTGGAATTTCGGCTGCCTGCTGTGTCACACTCTTCTGAGTGTGTTTATGTCGTCGCGTTCGATCTCTGTAGGAGTTGTGTTGTTCGGCAAACATCCGCAGCATTGGCATCATTGTCGACTGGAAAAACGCGTTGTGTAACGGGAGCAACAAATTATCTCCGAAGCGAAGCATTTGTGATTCAGGTATCGCCTGAAGAATGGATCCGAGTTGACATTCCACGAGCCCCCATTGCATCTCATGATGAAGCAACGTGGCTGGGAACGGGTACGGCGCGTGGATGCCACGTTCCGTGCATAAGTATTCCCCCACAACAGCCTGGAGGCGTAGATAAGCAACGTGAGCGGACTCGAGGTCTCGATGTTTGCTACGTGGCAGTGCTCCTTCTATTCTCGACACCTCAGTTCGTTGAAGATCTTGTCGAGAATAAAATGCAGCAAGCCCGTCTGTTAAGACCCGGGGCATCGGCTGTGACATTGATGGCGCATGAGGGAGGGGAATCACAACATGACATAAATGAGGCTCAAAGTTTCGTTGCTCCGTCTGATCTCTCACACGTTCCAGGTCGAATGAATAGGAGTGGAAAGCGTGGGGATGCTGTTGCTCAAGTGCTGGCGCCTCCAGCCCGTGAGCACCCTCAAGCTTGCTGTTCCAACAACAGACAGCTACAAGTGTGTGCCCAGATGCTGCCGCTGTGGATGCAGCTCTAAGGTAGCTGGACAGCGATGCACCCGAGCTGCGTGTGATGTGAAGTACGTCACGAGAGGATGCAGCAGATGGAGGTGCTTGTAGCAACGCTCCGCGTTTACCTTGACGCAGACTTGCCCTTAGGACGCTCACAAGCTGCGTTGGGTCTCGAGACCAGCGCTCAAGAGGGCCTGGGAGAAGTACCAATGAAATTTCATTTTCAGCGTCGTGCGAAGCGCCAATGGAGGACTTGTTGACTTCATACCAGCCGTTGACAGGATCAATACACGCGACAACTCCCTCAACTTGTTCTGCGGTCAACTTCTCAAATTCTGAAATCACAGCGGAGCCCAGCGCCGAAGCCGGAAGTCGCGTCGTGCCGCTAGGGAGGTGCCGTGGTAGGAGGCGTGAGAGTTTTTCAGCGGCCGATTGTTGCAAAATGCTGCGGCATCGTCTCATAAACAATATCGAATGATGACAATATGCTTTCATTCAAAAAGAAAAAAACGCGAGCAGAAAGGTGAAAACTGTGAGCAACGCACGCCGACGATATGGACGATAGAGTGAATTGTGAATGCAATTTGAGTCGTTGTGCATCTATGGGAAGCAGACCTGGTTGTCGTCCCCCCTCGTGCCATTACCCACCGCAGTGAGCAGAGAGACTGTGTGGGGGTCGTTTCGCGAGAGCAGCTGATCATGTAACTAACACGACGAGGAGCGCAATTGTCAGCGACGGAAGGTGAATTGTTCGAACAGTGCCGCAGCGGCCTTGGTTGAGTCACTCACTCCGGCCGATGATCCTGTGGTGCTTGTGGCAGTGCTTGGTGGTGGCGTCGTCATGACCTTTGGGGGCATGAAACGAAGCTTCTTCATCGCGGCTGCTCCGATGCCGTTTGTGATCGTGTTAGGGGCTGAGCTGCTGTCTGACAGGCCGGGGGTTTGAGGAGTGTGAAGATTGGATGTTTGCGTTGGCGCACCTAACACACGGCGCAGTGCAATGACGTCCGACGCAGCTGGTACAAATGGTTTTGTAAGAACGTCTTCCCGTTCTCTTTTTCCTGGGCGTGTTGTCACACCGTCACTGTCCTGCTGAGTGCTTGTGGGCGAGAGTCCATCAGCGCCCTTAGACCAACCCCGCCCCTCAAAACATTTAAGGAAGATGGAATGACTTTGCCCACACTGAGGATACCCATATGGACAGCCCCTCGCCACCACCACGGATGGAGGTACAGCGATGGGTTCTTGTAGGGGAGGACTACCTCCGGTGAACGACCCCGCACCATGTACCTCATCATCAGCGACGAGAAGCGGAAGTGGCGACGGGACTGTGAAAAGAGCTGGGCTGGCTGCAGTTGACACTGCTGTTGAGCACTGTGTGCTGCTGTCAAGCCCGTTATCTGTGGCGTGCGTTTCCAAGTTTGGCGTTGGTGGTGCGCTGTCATCATCGTCGCTGTCAGAGATCACAGCAGCGCGGCCGCCGTGGAAGTACTTGCTGACCACAAGCTGCCTGCGGTTTGGGTTCCGAGCGTTTGAGTTTTGCGCTCCAATGAACTGCATACCAAGTTGCTCGCCTCGAGGCTCGCGCATTCCCGGTGAGTCCGCCAAGCGCCGAGTTGCTGAGGACGACGATGCAGCAGCTGCCATTCCGAGCACAATCTTTGCCGACCGCTTCTCCTCGAATCCTCTGAATGTAGTCAGCGACGTCTGGCCGCCCTTGACGCGCCTCATGTACATGTCCACGTTCGCTTGGTGGTGTTTGGTGTACGGCTGCTTCGCGATAGGATCCACGGCGCAGTCCCGGCACACCGACACCGCAAGGTCAGAGTCCCATCCCGCCCCAATCAACTCCTCCTGGTGGGAGACGGCAATAGGAAATGGTCGGAACGGCACCACCTGCTTCCTCACCGGGTCGTACACAAGATGGTGTGCAAAGCAGTAGAATGCCTTATGGAGGGCCTCTTCGTAGGGTGCTAGTTCCCGCTGAGAGAAGCCGTGTTGTGTCCTCAACGCTTCCATCAACAATGGAATGCTTTTTGCGGTGCCAATCAGTTTGAACGCTGTCTTGATGCCGACGTTGGGCAAGCTAGGAAGGTAGTCACAGCCGCTCATGATGCAGCCCACCACGAAGCTCTCGTACGACAATTGGTTAAGCAGCGGGATGTTGGGCAAGTCCCGCACGTAGAGGCAGTCGCACGATCCACTGCTGTCCATCTTGGCGAGTAGCGTGCCACAGTGATAGACAATAAGATCACTGTCTTCAGAGATGACGGCATGGATGTATCCCTCCTTACTCAGGTACCCCAACTGGGCGTCTGCCTCGTACGGAGCGACAATGCACTCGATGCCACGATCCTGCATGATCTGTAATACGGTGAAGGCAATTTCGGTCGTCACATCGAGGGACTTCTCCAACATTCGATGCGCCTCGTCTATCGCGCCCTGCTCGAGCAAACGACGTCCTTCTTCGTTGGCTTGCGACCTGCGTGCTTTGCGGTCCGCGTCAGTGCCTTGCTTCATCGGCATCGCATCTCCGTCGAAGATCAACACCGGCGTCACTCCGTAGCGCAGTAACAAGTCTACACGGTTCATCATGAATGTCAAATATTTATCACACGGTTTCCCGAGAGCTAGCTCCGCTGCGCATGAGATGACCGCCCGATGCAACCAACAGTATGTGTCGACACCCACGCGGAGACCTCGAAACTGTGAAATGTGCCCAGCCCGGCACACTGGCTGCACCTCCTTCCACAGCCCTTTGATACCCATTATCCACGAGGTAGTTGTTTCTGTGTGAATTAGCCCTCTAGTTGAGAAAACAATCGAGCAATGCAGTGCAGTACTGTCAATGAGCGGCAATTACAGGAAATCAAATCAGTCGGTGTTTATGTTTGATATTCTGATTCTGTAGTTGCTTGCAATTTAAGTTGTTTCAGTGAAATGCTCCACGCCACAGGTATCGAGCACCCCCCCCCCCAGTTCATTGTGTGATAACGTGACTGTCGTCACGGCACTCCATGCTGAATACTCAGGAGGGAGGGTGCCGTGTAATGTATTGGTTGAGACATCGAAGGATGTAAGGGCAGTCCACGCAGAATAGGTGCTTGGTAATGAACCGGTGAATTGATTATTTGACACAGTAAAACGATCAATCAAAGTCCATGCAGAGTAGCTTGAGGGCAAACTGCCTGTAAGTTGATTTTGTTGGACGTCAAAGGTCGTTCTTGGTCCAATTTGAGTACTCTGGTGGTAACGTGCCGTTGAATTGATTCAGCTGAAAAAAGGCAGTGTTCAACGTTGCACCCCACGATGCATAGTCATGTGGCAACGTTCCCTGCAGTTGGTTCGAGTCCACTCGGAAAGAAACGAGGCGAGTCAAGCGACTGAACGAGGTCGGGAGCGTCCCAGTGGGGCTGTTGCTCGAGCAGTAATCGAGGTGAAACAAGTTGCTAAGACCTTCTGGTATGGTGCCAGTCAATGAGTTGATAGACAAGTCTAAGTACTGTAGTTTGGTTAGGCTCGCAAAGGCATCGGGAATGGTCCCTGAGAAAGAGTTGCTCTGGAAGTCCAACAACGTCATGGTGCTGTATCGGGACAATGCCTGCGGAAGAGTTCCTAAGAATAAATTTCCGCGTAACTGTACTGTTAATATGATTTCCCAATTGCTGTACTCAGCAGGAATTGTGCCAGTGAGACGATTTCTGGCGACAGAGAAGCCATGCAACAGCCTGAAAATGGAATAGTTGGAGGGAAGCGTCCCTGTCAATACACACGTTGAACGTGTCCACTGCTGCCCATTCTCCCAACTCAGGTGGGAGAGTCTCACTCAAAGAATTTTGAGACACATCGAATTGCAATAGCGAGTTCCCCCATCAACTTAATTCTTTGGGAATTGTTCCATTGATCGAATTTCTTGACAACAGAAAGTATTTCAGCGTCGAGAGATTTCCGAGGGAGGCCGGAAGAGTCCCGCGGAGGCCCATAGATGACATGTTTACTGCCTCAACCATCTGGTTGCTGCACCGCACATAAATTGGCCATTGAGTGCAAACGTTGGTTGTCTCAATATTTGTTGAGTGAGCGAAGCTCGCGGCAGTGAAGAAGTCTACGATGATGTCGACGTCGTGCTGAGTCACTGCTGCGACACTTACGGCAACAAAGACCAACGCTTGTAGCACGACAAGAAGCATTGGACAAGGACTCTCATCTGTGCGTACCTCAAGCAAAGCATGAAAAACAAAGTAGTGAGGTCGCCGCGACAGAGAAAAGAATGATAGCTAGCGATTCACAACGTTTGTAATACTATTTTATTTCACAGTATTGCAAGGCCAAGAAAATCTGCACGGCGCTCGTTGTCCGCTCGAAGCGGTGAGCATACCTCTGAGTTCATCGATTGTTGGTCATCGTCTCAGCAGCTGAGCTCTGTCAAAATCAAATGTGTACGCCTCTCCACTGCTCAGCAACGTCGTCACTGGTAGTGGCCCACCTCCTGACGACACTTCCATCTCCACACCGGAAACGGAGGATGAAGGAACGTCAACAAAGTGAATGTGTAGAGATGAGTGCGTGTCTGCTGGGCCATTCGCTCGGTCCGCCATGGACAGCAACTCCCTGACGACGTGAGGTTCCGAGTAAACGATGCGAGCAGCAATCGGCAATCGGAGAAGGTTGCTTTCCATAGCACCTCCCTGTGAACACGATTGAGCCACGTGGCGCCATCCTATTGTTCCAACGCCCTTCTTTGGTTTGAATTTTATGACATCAAACTCCGGCCTGCCCTGAGCAACCAACATGGGCGTAGCAGAAGACTCATCAGTGGGCACAACACGAGGATGGAACGTGCAGGTCACTGGATTGCTAGAAAACAATGGCGTTGTTGTTGGTGTGTCGCGTAGCGCAATGATCCCTTTGAACAGCAAGGCAAGCTCAGAGGGCGTTGTGTCTCCTCTGGTTTGGTGGTCTGATGGTGCACGCATCTCTAACACCCATCGACCTCTGCAATCCACAGGCATCCATGATTGTTCCATGCTCCTCTTGACTTCACGGAGTGCGGCAACGTTTGGTCGGAAGGCTGGCGCGCAAACACGCAACGCCTTCCGCAATTGTTGATCTCGTTGAAATGATCCTAGGGTAAACGATGCAACAGCCATCGTCAATTCATTCGCTTGGTAGTTCGGCGTACACAACAGCAACACCGGAACGTTGCGAAACTGTTGTGATTGTGACTGCAGTTGCGGTTGAGAGGAATCATGAGGAAGTGACCAAGTCCAATCCCCAGGGCACCAAATCGCACGATTCTCATCATCAGTGTCGCTGTCATCGGAGGACGAGGACGAGGATGTTGTGATAGTAGAGTCGTTGCTGCTGTCACCAGAAGTTTTCGTGTGGAATTTGTTTGTGGTCTGAGGTAACGTGTCGAGGGTGACGTCGCGTGGCGGCATCCACCGGCCAGACACTCGCAGCACGAGCTTGAAAGAGGCAACATAATCCGCTGCACTCTCACAAGGGTCATGTCCTAGATCATGCGCTAGCCTCCAATACCCCTCCAACGGCAAGCCCGACGCATCACTACGCTCGATGACATCAGCAGGTGTGTTCGACCTCAGCACCGTCGCAGCGTCAGTGCTCCACGCCACACGGACGTCACCCTCAATACGATGAGCGCGAGGGATAACGTCAGCCGTAGTTGTGTGTGCACGAAGCGTAATACGTTCACAGACCACAAGTCTTAGCGGAGGTGGCGCATGACTGGGCCAGTCTGCATGGAGTGCGGACGGTGCAGCAATGCCGCGTGGTGTGCTGCTGCACGTAAACGTCTTCTCCTCGTCGTCGTCTACTGGAAGGGGAGAGTCCGCATCTGTTCCAGCCGGTGCCGCCTCATTGTCCTCTAGCGGGGTGGTGGTGTGCATCAATACATCGTCTTCAGCTTCAGGTGCTGCTGCTGATTCACTGCGATGGAAGTACCACTCAGTCGAGTGCTCGGCATGGATGACGTTCCTCTCTGCGAGCTTGCCATCCTCGTCACCACCAGTCTGGGTTGACTGCAACACCGGCTGAGCACGCGAACCTGAAGACGTGGTGCTCCCAGTTCCAATCTCAACAGCATCTTCCTCACGTAGAGAATGTTGGATTAGCAAGTGAGATGATGCGATGTGGTTAGTGGGACGCTTCGCAGATACGTGACTGTCATCATTCTGCTGTCGCTGCGCCTGTGGGGGAGGGTCCGTAGTCGCGGGAGGTGCCGACACAGCAGCAACGACAGAGGGAGTGTTTGTCCGCTCTACAAACCCATGGCTAAGGGCCATCAATTGTTGCCAGGCGGTGCGGAGGGATGCATCTACGATATCTTGGCCAACAGGCACAGGTTGGGTTGCGTGTGGATCCACATGGGTGCGCAGTCGACGTTGGGCGCTGGTGAGCACTAGGTGCGATGCGAGCTCCCATGTCCGTGCGGCGGAACAACTCGGTTTTGGTTGTGCAGGCATCTGCTCAAGCTCAACAAGTGATTGGCACAAGATTGGATCTGTGAGAAGGGCATCGGTATCTTGCCATGTTCCGTGCAGCCGACTGGGCTCTTGTTGCAACCACCTCGCACACCTCGCTGCCCACCTTGTCAGCGACATGGCATGATACGCACGCCACGCCACAAGTACATCTAGTGCACTTGTTTTCGATGAGCGGAGGGTTGGACCATCCAACAGGACACGGCATAATGGCTTGTGGAGAGCAACCAATGCGGCCGCGACGAGGGATGCTGCAGCCGTTTCACTCACGGCGTTGTATTCTGGAGGAAGTGCGGTCGTCGGAGTGAAGGTGCATAAGACTGTCAAGACGACACGACACTGTCGCCCAAATGATATCACACCACCTACGCAGTGTATTGTTGGTGAACAGCAGGATGCCCAACGCTGAGGCTTGTCCGCTTCCACAAGCAACGAAGGTGGTGGGCGGCGTGCGTGGTGAAGCAGGTGTACCTTGTCGTCCAGCTCGATGATGGGAGCCCCGTATCGCCGGAAGTGCACAGGAAGTTGTGAGTTCACAAGGTCCACTGCAATCGGAGCGACGGCATCATCTTGACGCAACACAGTGGAGACATCATCAACGTGGAGCGACGTTGGTATGAGCCATAGTTGATGCATCCTAATAATAAGGGTGCATAGGTGTTGCGATCTTACTTAGTCGAAGCAACATCGAAGGAAACAACACATTGGGATTTATTTTTTCAACAAAGAAGTTGCGCGTGACAAAAATAGCCAAAGCGCTAGGCGCACGAGAGGAAAACAAGAAAAGAGGTATGAAAGGGGCGACTCGTCTGTCTATAACTTTATGTGTTGATGGCGGACTCCTTGTAGTGTTTAGGTTCCTAGCAAGAGTTCAAGCTCTCTTCTTACGCTACTGGTGCCGCTTCAGGAAGTCGCGACTGGCTCGGCAGTCGTTGAGGCTGGGGCAACCACGACGGCTACATCGGTATCGATAGCAGCTGGGTCTGGTGATGGCTGGCGTTGCTCGCTGCTCGAAGGGTTGCTCCGGCTGCGACGTTGGCTACCTGTCTCGGAGCGCAGCGTCGCAACCTCATCCTCTAGCTGATGAAGCGTACGGTCAGTTGACGCACGTTGATTGTCGCGTTGCTGATCCACCAGCCTCGTGTACTTATCGTGTTCTTTTCTACGCCGTCCCTCTTCCTCCTCGACAACGCGGAGGGCGTTCTGAAGAATACGCTTGCGGTTCGCTAGCTGGTCGTAGTCACCATCAAGCGCCGCAATGCGCGCATCGTTGTCGATTCGATCTCTAGTAAGAATTTCAGTTTCCTTCCGGAGGCTTTCCAGAAGAGTGGCATCGACACGCTCATGAGCGTTGGAGGTATCGTCACCCAGCAGCGCGTCCCCGATGGTCTCGAGACGCTGCTGCAAACGTGCGATCATGATGGTCCGGTGCTGGATAGCAGCCTCGTTGATACGCACCTGCTCGCGGTGACCACTTAGTTTTGATTGCGTCACGCGCTTTGTGGCATCTAAATCTCGCATCTCAGGCAGAGTTGAACGCGTTGAGGCGGATGTGTGTAGCCTGTCCTTTCGCTTCAAGAGGCGTAAATTCGCATTGATCTCATCTTGCACAGAGCTGTCCTCAAGACCGAGCACTGCGACTTCAGTCTTCAATTGTCTCAATTCTTCTTCGAACGCTGGGGTCTCATCCACTTTATCACGAAGAGTACCGAGGCGAGTGGCTTGATGCGTAATGTCTTTTTCTAGAGTTCGCTGTGTCTCACTTAGTTCTCGAACTCGTTGCTGAAGGTCGGACTGCTCGTCGTGCACCTTCATGGGGCAGTTCCGTGGCCCTTGGGAACTCCGCCACTTGGCTTGTTCGTTCATCCACGCCAAGTGCTTCTCTTGGGACGCAACGTGGGCCTCCGTCTTCTTAAGTGCGGCCAGTTTGGTGGTCACTTCTTGTTTGTTGGCGCGGAACTTGTTCAGCAGGATTGCTGCCTCGGATACCTTCGCATTGAGTTCGTCGTAAAATTCTTGAACACCTGGAGGTTGCACGTGGAGATTCACCTTGCGGGTTCGGGTGTGACCTAATGGACTAAGGCTCAGCTCCGTTGGATCAGCATGCCCTTTGCTGACAACAGAGTAGCGATCATCCTGCTCAGTCGTGCGGAACATTTCCTGAGCATGTCGTGCCATTTCTAACGCTCCGACCTCCTGTCGTAGTTGCTTCGCCTCCTTGTCTGCGCCAGCTAATCGCCTCGACAGCTCAGCAATTTGATCGTCTAGGTTCATCAATTCTTTTGGTATGGAAGAAAGGTTTCCCTCTATTATTTGATGCAATGTGCACAAAAAGCGATAAAGCAACGTGTGACTTCAACCTAAAACATCTTCAGAGTTCGGATTCACAAACATCATCGTGTACTTTTGCACTTTAAAGAAGAAAAAGAGAACAGCAGCCCATATGCTGCGACATCCAAGGAAACGCCGGCACAATTCACAAAGATGTTCATCAAACCCGCTCACTGGGGGCCTCCTGGGGGTTTGGGTGGTTCGTTGGGCCCCGATGATGGTGGCACTTCGCTAGCGTTCTTTTTGTTTGCATCGGTCACCTTCCTCATACGCAGGAAGTACGCGTCAAAAGGTTCGTTGGGCTCACCCATCACAGCTTGTGTGGTTGGTGTATCGGCAGGCACGTTGTGCTTGGGAGTCGTGGGGTGCGATGCCGTGTGAGGGAACCGATTGAGAATCTGCTCTTCGGCGCCCTCGCTGTGCACTTCCACCTGGGAGTTGTTGAAGCCATCCTTGTTGTCGCTCATAATTTTCATGAAATCATCAAAGTGGCCGCGAGGGTCAGTGAAACCCTTGGCACCCTGGGCCTGACCCATGCTGAAGTTGAACTCAGCCGCCTCGCGCATCTGATCACGAGTTTGGGCGTCGTTCGTGGCGAGTCGATCGTTGTAAATCGGGACACCGTGGATGGTATCCTTACCGCGTCTCACACGGCGTGTCCTGTCCAGCCACCACTGCACCTTTGCCATATTGCGGTCATCTTTGTTCATGTCTGCTCGGTACATATTTTTGTGCGTGCCGGTGCGGATCTTCATTGGGTGCACCTTCACCGGTAGTCTATCTGGGCGATCCCCGACCTCCTCAGCAGTTGGTTCGTACGTTCCAGCCTCGATCATGTCGATACGTCTCTCCTCCAGCATCCGCTCCATCTCATCTTGCTGGTTCGCACGCTCTGTGCGTTTTTTGGAGCGGATGCTCACACCGAGCTCGTCGAGCGTCTTCACGCCGCGGGATCGGTTCGTTAGGTATTGAGATTCTTTTGCCACATCCTCCTCTGAGTACCCGATGCTTCGAAGGACTTCCGCCTCACGCGCCTTCTCAACCTGTACCTTACGAGCTGCCAAGTGCTCGTTTGCACTCTCAACGGCCTTGTGGAGTTTTCCCTTGTAGTTGCGGAACTGCTTTCTAGGCGACTCTACCGTGTCGAGTATATCTTGCAGCGACTCCCTGTCAAGTTTGGTGTGCTGCAGCAACTCGTCCATTGGCATCTTGCGAGCTTCAGGAGACAACACCCAGTCAAGGTCCTCCTCGTCAATGCGGCCACGCACAAGGGAGTACGGCTCGTACTTATCGCGTTCCCATGACAACGGTAGGTTGCCGCTGATGATGACACGCTCCTCACGCTGATTGTCCATCATTTCTAAGTAGGTGTTCAGGTACCAGCGGGGTGCGACATGGTCAGTGAGCTCCGTGTTGCTTCCGTCCTTTGCCGTCTCAACGTACATGAGCGGCTCGGTGTTGACATCGTCCTCACGTTTATTGATGCCAAGCTTGCTGTACTCCGGTTTCTTAAATTGTAGCTCCATTGGCTTCTTGTCCACCTTGGGTAGCTGTTTCGCAACGTACCTCACAGGGGCCTCACGCATTGGCTTACTGGTTGCTGCTCCCATATTGTTCAACCTCCACTACTTGTAGCAACAAAAGCAAGAGAAAAAGAAAAAATGTAGCAAAGCATAGGGAAGCTGCGACGAGCACTTCTGCGCTCTTTATTGTCTGCATTGATGAGAACCCCGGGAGTGGGGCTCACCAATAGAGAAGTAAGAAACAAAAAGGCTTAAGTGTCGAACGAATGGGCGAGAGCGACGGAGGAAAACAGTTTAGTGAAACAACAAGTCGTCTTCTCTCCGCTCCATAAAACAAATAATGAAAGTACTTGTGCGCTCTCTTGGTGTCAAAAACGCTGCAGCAAGGCTCGGAACATCACCGCACCAAGCAGCTTCTGCGTGATCTTGTCACTCGTGACGCCGTCTGGAAGGTGACGCCTTAGTATTTGCTGCGCTGCAGGAGCATCGACTGGAAACGACGCCAATGCATCCTCTTCCGCAGAATCGTCCCGACCAGGCACAAAAGTCCCAAGCGCAGAAGCATCGCTAGCATTTGGGGACGCTGCTAGGTGGACCATCCGTCGTAGCCATCTCAAATGAATTTGATGAAAATCAACAAGAGTGACTTTGTGGCCAATCCCTTCGTTTGTGTCTTCACGCAGCCCACGACGCGCTCCTCCGACAATGCCGGGGATCACAACGTCGTAGAGTCTTCGTGCTACGGGCCCAACAAGCAACCGTTTCGTGCGCGTATGGCGGCGGCCAGCCTCCGTCTCAACGTCAAATGCTTGATGAGGCAACACAACCATGACCTCTGGCCGTGACGGAAGATCTTTGTACGCAGAAATCATTTTCCATAATTCTACAGAAATACTCTCGATGTCAACGCCGCCCAGCTTTGCATCCATGAGTCCAAGATTGAACACGACGATGTCGGGACTCCACTGGAGACTCTCGCGGTAGCTTCTCGAGCGGCGGAACTGTTCACTCTCGCCTTCGCCTGTTTGAATGCTCGCCGCTGATTGGAGGAACGGTTGCAGCTTCACTAAGAATGGTGTGTTGCGGCAGTACGTGCACATGGAGTCGACAAATCGTTGCACGCGGTGGTACCACGAGCCTTGAATCGTTTCGCCTACCACTGCGACCCTCACTAACGGGTATTCCGCCTTGTGGCAGCCCCAATCAGGCTGTCTCACCGCCATGATCGCCACCTCGCCAAGGTGCCCAACCTTCAACGCTGCTTGATCTTCATGGTTGATGATCCCACGTTCATGCCATCGACCGTACTGCACGGCGGCCTCCTTGGCGCCCTTCGCATCTTCGGACACCATCGCCGCGGCTCTCATGGCGACATCAGCAACGTTCAATTCGTCTACTAGCGTCTGATGCCCTGCCCCCCGCGTTGTCCGCAGCAGCACCGTGAGCAGTGCCTCGCGGGCGTCACTTTGGGGTTGGGTAGGGGTGGAGGGGATCTGTGCCAGTGCATGGGCCAACGCAGTGACATCCTCGCCGGCATACGTGACGTCGAGGGTGGAGCCCCCAGCGGCTGCTAGCTCATTGTTGGTGGCGCTATGGTGAACCACCTTCTGCGTCTCGTTTCCTAGAAACCACACCCACCGTTGGCATTCGCGTTTCAAACTAACTTCTCCGGCTGTCTGCCATGTGGGGTTGACATCGACATCATCCGCAGCTTTGCACAGGGCGCTCATGCGGTGTGCGGTTGCATTCCACTTGATAAATGCATCTCGAAATCGACAGAATGTGTGCATCACAAGTGCAGACGTTGTCCCCTCATCGAGAGGCTCAAATTCATCGCCTCGTACAAGGTGGTGCACAGAACCTCCACTGCTTTGTGTACCTTGTGTGCGGTGTGCTCGCACCTCAAGCAGCGATAATCCGCCCGGTGTGACATTCACCACCGGTAAGGGATGCTCCAGAGCTTTGGCGGGGCATATGGTTTGCCTTGCACACATCACTCCAGTCTCGTGGACACACCGCATGAACGCCCCCCGAGAGAAATCAGAGCAGTATGCATCGCTCTCTAGGAGGCCCCGGTAGAACGGGGCAATTCTACCAAGAGCACTGGCAATGTGCACAACTTCCTGTGGGGGAGAGGCTGATGCATGAGGTTGGGGAGAACGCTTGGTAGTAGATTGTCGCATGGAGGGCACCGTATCAGCTGCAGCAGGTGGTACTGTTGTTGAATCACGACGCACTATGCTTGATACGTCTGAGTGTACGTCTTCAGCAGGCGCTGTGTCAGGGGGCTGCTGCGTCACGACCCACCCACTCTTCGGCCACAAAAGTCCGCCTAACATCATGAGCATGACGAACGGCGCTACCCGACGTAGAGTTAGCATTTTGTTCTAAGTCCTATTCAGCCTGTTTCAGCCAGTTCAAACGAAATGATAACATAACATTTGCTGCGAAACTTTTTTAAAAATTGTGTCTTTTTACAAAAGCGTTACCAAACATTACAGTTGCGCAAGTGCAGCGATCGTTCGATTTAGCAGAGCTTTGAACGGCACGATGGAAGTGTCATACGTTTCTTCGTCCACAAAATATTCTTGAAGAAGCCTGCGGTGCGCCTCGTCACGAATATTGGAAAGGGCCGCCGCAAAGGTACTACGATTGCTACAGCAGCGCTGTGCAGCGTCGGCCGCTTGCAGCAACGCGTGTTTGACGCTGAGGTGGTACTGCTGCAGCACCAGTGCTTCCCAAGGGTGACGCCGTCCTACAAGTCTGACGTGGTTGCGCAGTACGAATACGTCTGGCGAGGGAGACTGCGGTAACGTCGTCTGTGCGTGGCAAAACACTGACACATCGCTCCATCTCCAAGATATGTGAGAATTTTGCACAAGACATGCAAACCGCCTCAATCCGCGGGGCAACGGAGGTGCTCCATGAACGCGACAAGCGTCACGGCTGCACCGATCTTTCAATTGTGGCACGATCTCATACAGCCACCCATCTTCACCAAATCGCATCACGAATGTTTCTTTGATCTTCACTCCCTCTGCTGCTAGCTCCTTGTCTTCCATGACAAACAAGCGACGTTGGGGTACGTTTCGGTGTGCGAGGGAAGCAACGCTCACAAAACCATCGCCGCTTGACGGGGGCCACGAAATGCGGCGAGAGTATTGGGGTTCTCCCATCTTGCGATGAAACCATGCATACCACGACGTCTCTCTGTCAATATGAATCACGTCGGGCCGCAGCCCACGAGCCCGCTGGGCGTGTCGAAGCGCAGTGAGTGGTTGATCACCTGTGGTCACAATGATAGCATTTTGTGGAAGCGACACCAACAATGACTCCGCGTAAGCATCGTGCAGGCTGCGCAGCTGGTGCAGGTATTCAACCGGCACCACCGAAGTGGCGTCCTCAACAACTACCATGAGTGATATCATCGCCGCAACGATCGCAGCCACTGCTCCCATCGACGTGGGAGTATTCAGCCACCTTCCGCCCCAAGCACCACACCAGCAGGCACCGTCAGCAGCAAGTAGCGACAATGGAATCCACAAGTGGCTCCATAGTCGACCAACCACTTGACAATGCAGCGCGCCTGTGATCGTGTGAGTGGCGCTAAGCGGCAGGTTAATCAGACTGTTGAACACAATCACGCTCCCAGTTGCAATCCAACAAAGCAACGCTGCAGTGATGGCACGTGAAGTAGCGATGCGGGACCTCTTTGAGCCTAAAAAGGAGACGACACTTCCAATGCAAGCCAGCGTCAGAAACACGAACGCGAGTGGAGATCGCTCTGTCGCCCACTTCCAGAATACCTCGTTGGTAGCGCGCCACTCTGCGACTGCATGAATGCCGCGTCCGCTGTGAAGGCGAAGCGAGCCATACTCCATTCGAAGTACGTGGCGAAGGATGGCAGGTACTGTTGTGAGGTCGCCCCATGCGTACACGTCACTCGTGCTCATCCACATCATCGATGCATAGACTGCTGCTAATGCGACGCATCCTACCATACCGCTGAGGAGCACGTGACGCAATACGCTTGGTCTGCACCGCCACCAGCACGCAACGGCCAATGGTACCACTGCAAAGAGGGACATGTGTTGGTTAGATCCACAAAGCACCGCCACAAACATAAACGTGAACCACCCACTGCAAGCAGCACTTGACACCAACATCGCCGATAAGAACCAGTGCAGACTAAACACTTCTGTCTGGGTCAGCAGGTCACGTACGCTGTTGGGGCTGCACCAGTGTGACATCACAACAAACGCAGCTCTCGAACAGATTCTCGCCGGCATGCCGAGCTGCTTCTCATAACTTGCCACAGCAAGGTGGGACATCATCGTCCAGCCAAGAGCGACCAGGGTGAAGGACACGCCTGCACATACCGCGGTAGGGGGGACATCCAACAACCTCGTCAACCATTGCAGCGTAAGATGATACAGCCATACAAACAAAGGATAGCCCGGAGGATGAGGCGGCGTCAAGGAGACTGCTGCCATGATGAGCTCCCCACTATCTCCCGGTGGCAGTCTGTCCCATGATGACGGCATACTGCCTGGTCCTAGGACGAATAACAACGACGCGATTGTTGTGAGAGTCGCTATGCCTTCGATGGTATGATGCCCCCATGTCATGCAAGAGAAAAATATGAACTCTATCTAATCGGAAGAAATGGGGAAAAGGCTAATTCACTGAGACTGCAGATTCATATCGGGTTATGATGAGCAGCCCCTTTGTTTTGAGAAGGTCTCTGGTTGATACACATTGAATTCACACATCCTCAACGCACTTAGAAAGGCGATGCATCACTTAGCTTACTTTGCACTCCCCTTTCACCCCCTCTCCCCCTTTTTGAAAAATCCGCGAGAAAACCCTGTAGTAGTACAACCACTACTGTGACATCTTCTACCAGGTGCGTTGTGCACACATCCCCACGAAAGGTAGTCCCGTTATGAAGTCGTGCCGGCAGCGTTCCACCGGCGGTTACTCTTGGAAGATGGCCATGTCGACGCCTTTGCTCCTGTGAAGGTGGCCGAGTTGTTGAAGATCGGGGCGCAGCACTTCCAAGTCTTCGATATTGTCAATGCACTTGTCGAAGACGAAGTGCCGGCCGAAACGCTCAAGTCTCCCCGAGTAGCGAACTTACCTCAACGAGAGCTTTGGCGCGCCGGTAGTGGGCAGCGACGAGAATGCCTCGAAGAAGCAGTTGAGCTGGCGGTCCAAGATGCTGGTCCAGATAAGGCGTACCGAGGCAACGTCTTTCTTGGACAGGGCGACCTCCTTGTCCCAGTCGTCGTCGTCTTCATCATGTTCATCATCGTCCTTGAGGTTCAAGATTTCTTTGAGGGTGCCCGCTCCCAGTAACCGTAGTTTGAACATGACACGTCGCGCGCTCTTCATGCGGCTCTGTGCCTGCACTCGAATAATGCTCTTGATGTCGGCATCATTGTATTGCGTGAGCGCACGCTGCTGCATAGAATTCGCAGCAGTCTGCATTTGTCGCATGACCCAACGAATCGCAAGCATCAAACTAGGCTCAGGTGCAGTGATCTCAGCGTGGTGAATAATGCTGCTGAAGCACGCTGCGAGCACGTGGTAGTGCTCCGCGTAAATGCCACTCACCGCGTGGCGAGTGCCAACAGACTTCAGAATGTAGCGAGTGTCATCGACATTCATGTTCACGTCGCACACACGCACCAAGGAGCGATAGAAGGCTAGATGCACGCTGGTCATCGATGCGCGCTGGTACACGGTGGTTCGCAGAGCAGGCAGTGTGTCCGCCATGTCTGGGTAGAGGCGCATGAAGGTAGTCTCCTCTGTGTGTTTTAGCCATTGATGCGCAAGCGTGCGATCGTGGTCGGTGAAGCTGATGGGCTCCACCACACACAAAATTTCAGCGACGGCACTAATGACCGTCACTGCTCTCGTAAGGTTCACTTGAGGAATCTTTGCTCGTACAAGGTTCTCCTTGGCAGAACTTAGCAACGTGTCGTGGAGGAACTGTGAAGGCTTGGCGATGCCGATCGTCCCAAGGCGTAAGGCCATCGTAGCGCACGTCATGAGTGTTCGTTGGTGAGACTCGAAGCCGGAGCCCACCTCGCGGAGCAAGCCGATGAGTTCAATGCGTCGGATGATGTTTCGCGCAGATTGCAGATCGAACCCAATGGAGTCCGAACTCACGGCGGTTGCTAAGAATGCGGCCGCAAAACGCCCCTCGAGGTCTGCCGACGCAACAGCAAACTCGACAAAAGCAGAGAATGCTGCAGCGTCGCGCTTCAGGATATCAGCCGGGATCGCCTTGTTGCACAACGTTTCCATCACCCTCACGACCGCCTCAAGGCCGTTCATAAGTTGTGCACTGGCGATGGCTTTGCGGAGCTTAGGAACGAGCATGGTAGACAGTGCGTCAGGGGGGAGGCCGTAGCATCGAGTCAATTTGATGTCCTGAATAGCGGTGAGCTCAGGCACACGATCCGCGCGCTCCAGCAGAGTGAGCAACTTGAACACGAGGCTTTTGAGCGCACTGAGCTGCAGTCGGGAAACAAACTCAAGGCTGTCGGTCAACACCACTCTTGGGTCTTGAATGAGTCTGTGGTATGTCTCGAAGAACTCCGCCAACGCACCTTCGCTGTAGTGACTCTCTTCCGCAAGGGCAACCTTCAGCCTCCTGCCGCTGGTGTCAACCGCTTCTGCAAGAGTGTCTTTTGGCGATGCGCTTGCGTTGCGTGCAGCGTAGCTTGCTGCAAGGTTCTTTCCCTTTTCAGACTCAGTCCCCTCAAGCATAGATCGCTCAATCACATTAAAAAACTTTGTCCACGACTTGTTCACCTCCAAGGTGAATTTGTCCTCAAGCGACCCCTCTAGTGCACTGATGAGCGCCTTGCCGATGGTAGGGTAGTGATGCCGGCCCACACCGTACGCACCGTGCCGCACACCGAGCTGCCGCAGCATGGACATGAGGTGGTTCGGCTGGTCCATGATGCGAACACAACTGTCTAGGGTTTCGATAATATGATGTGCCTGAGCACTCATGTTGGTGCCCTTAAAGATTGTCTCCTTAAGGGTCCTGTCCAATGCAAACACGGCAGTGTAGAGGCGGTCCCCGAAGGCATCCATATCCTTCGTCGCTGCTGCCCACGTTGTGCGAATCGTGCGGACGATGGTAGGCGTGAAGAGGCCGTGCCGTTGGGCAAACTGACGCGTGAGTTCTTTTCCCTTGTCAGAATGCAGGCCTTCGAGAAGGTGTGTCTGCATGGCAGCAAACACACGAATCCATCCCGCCTCCAACTCATCCGACCATGTCGCCTTGTGAATGTCGTACAGCGCCCGAGGCAGCACGAGGCTGATGGCCAACACGTGCTCCTTGGTGAGACCGAAGCACGCGTGACGAACGCCGAGCTCACGAAGTCGTACCACAAATGCCTCACGATCTCGAAGCATCTCCATGGCCGAGTCGATCATCACCACAAGGCGCTGACCGGGGTGGCCTCCGTGATCAGCCGCCTCTGGGACAATCTTGAAGATGGTCTCCTCCATCATGTCGTCCTGCTTGCGCATCTGTTTGAGCATTGCGTCTTCAAACGCACGACGGGAGGCAGTGCCTGAGCAGTGGCGCCAGGAAGTGATGACCATTTCGATCTCAGGCTCCATCTCCTTCCAGCGTCGGGTGTAGTACTTCACCAGCAGCGCACGGCCGCGTTGAGAAAGAGTACCTTCTAAAATGGTGTTCTTCATGAATGTGAAGACACGAGCCCACGCACCCTCGACCTCAGGTGTGAAGTCGCTGCCAACTGCCTGCCGAAGGGCACTCAACAACGCCTCGCCGAGGGGGGCGTAGTGCTCCTCTACAATACCGTAAAGCCCATGGCGCTCTCCTAGTTCGTACAATGCTCGATGCAACTCCTCTGGCTTGTCGAGCAGAGAAATACCAGCATCGATAAACTCCATCACAATGCGGGCCTGTGCACCGAAGTTGGTGCCGCGGAACACCGTCTGGCGGAGGGTAATGTCGTATTCGAATAGTTTGGAGTAAAACAAGTCACCAACGGCGGCAAGATCGTCGGATACCATTGCCCAGCTGTCACGAACAAGTTCTGCGTCGGTACGCTTCGCTTGGGTGTTCTTGTTGGCGAACTTCTTTGTCATCTCTCGGCCACGCTCGGACTGCATACCGTCGGCCATGTGCGTCGTGACAATGTCTAAAAACTTTTTCCATGCGGCCATCGTTTGCTTGTCCTTCGGACCTTGCGTGGCCGCCGCCTCAAGCGTCGCGAGGAATGCTTTGTGGAAGGATGCCAGATGCGTCTTGCCAAGTCCGTAACCGGCATGACGTTGCCCAAGCAGCGTGCAAAGGTTCGCAACGGTATCCGGATCGTCAATAAGGTCCAAGAGGTCCTTAAAGAAATCCGCAATCTTGACGGAAAGATCATGTTGGTTGATGTTCTTCATGGGGCCCTCCATGACGTGGTGCTCGATGGTGCTGAGTTCGTGTAGCACAGCTCCACAGAAGATGGCATTGTCCATTGCTGCCCAGGATGCTTTCACGCGGTCGAAGGTGTCGCTGTGCATTCTCCACTGAGCTTCTTTAAAGGCACGCAGACGCGTTCGCCCTGCCTTCGTGTCGGCACCCTCTCGCATGAGGTCGGACACTTGGTTCAAGAATTTACGCCACGTCGCGTCGATTTCCTTGTTGAAGTGCTGGGGACCCAGCTGCATGCGGAGGACTTCAATGAATGCCTTGACAACGGCGTTGTAGTGATCAGAGCTGACTCCGTAAGAACAGTGGCGTGCTCCAAGCGTCAGCAATACCTCATGTTGCGTTTGGCTTGGAGAGCCAGCGAGCCGTACGACAGTGTCAAGCATCATCACAAACTTGCGCGGAACTTCCTTCATATCTGAGTGCTCGAAGAGCGTCTCTTGCAGATGGGGATCGGAAACAAACAGTTGATTGTAGAACGCTTCTCCAAACGCATAGGGTGTGTCCCCAAGGCGAAGCACAAGGTTCCACGTCCGCTGGATTACCTCAGCATCTGAGGGTGCTGCGTTGCCAGTGCGCTCCTTCCACTGCTCGTATAGCATTCGTCCCCGTGTGCCGTTGCTTCCGTCGATCATTGCGTCTTGCCACACACCGTACACTGTTTTCCACGATTCCTCAATCGATGTGGTGAACTCTTGATGCAGCGAGAAGCGTAGCGTTGTCACCAGCGCCTTGGCGAAGGTCCCATAGTGTTCCTCCTCAACCCCGTACCCCGCGTGTATCTCGCCCGCTGACCGGAGAGAGTCTAACATCATGACCGGGTCGATAAAAGACTCAACGAGTCGGTCAATGAGCACCATCAGCCGTCGAGATTGGCTCTTCATGTCAACCTCCGCAAAGACTGTGTCCTTCAAGGAGGGTTCTAAATCAAACAAGTGGTTGTAGAAACGTGCCCCTAGTAGTGGGAGATCCGAGGAGATGCGTGCCCAAGACTCCGCAACGACATCGCAATGGGGCTTGTACTGAGACCAGTGGCGCACTAAATACTGACGGCCATAGGCACGGCCTCTCTCAGTCTTGCCTGACTCGAGCATAACTTGGATCACCTTGTAGTACACACGGTGCAATGATTGCACAACATCGTCTGTAAGCTTGTCACCTAGCTGCTCTTTCAGCGCGATGCACAGGGCAGGCCAGAAGATGTCGTAGTGCTCTTTCCGAATGCCGTACAGGGCGTGGCGCTCTCCTAAAGGAACAAGCAACTCCATTAGTGCAACGGGGTCGCACATCGCCTCGATGGCAGCGTCAAACATCTCCATGACTCGAATGGCCTGTGTGAGGAAATTGGTTCCTAAGAAAATGGTTGCCTTCAAGTCTTGGTGCTTGGCGAAGAACTGATCGTAAAACTCATTGCCAACCTCCTCAAGGTTTGGCTTCACAAACACCCATACGCTTGCCACCAGCGCAATGTCATCAGCGGACGCAGAGCACACCTTGCTGTATCCGTGGTTCTGAAAAAAGGCTTGAAGGGCTCGTCGTCCCACGTCAGAGTGCATGCCTTCCGACACACCCTTGATCACCTGAGCTGTGACTGTTGCCCACGGACCGCGGTCATAGTCTCGGAAATCCAACAGAAATGCGATGGCACTGTTCACAGCAATCCCAATCACAGGAACCGTTGTCATGGCGCAACCAACGCCAGCTAGCTCCACACCAAGTTTCGACAACGCTTGCTGCAACGATCTGTCCTTTGCTGCAGAGTTACCAGCTTTTGCAACCGACAACCACACCAAAAAGATCCTCTCCATTGCTTTGCTGCTAACCATCTCATCGTGCAACGAAGGAAATGCATTGAACACGCGCCCATTGGCAGCTTCACAAAGCGCAACGCCCTCTTCTTGTACAACCGCCATGGCTTCCTCCAAAGTGGGAGGGACTTCTACAACATTCAAACTCTGACGTCGCGCACCACGGGCAAACCGCTGGCTCAAAGCTGCATCCGACGAAGGAGCAGAAGGAACAGGCGAAACTGGCGATGGAATCTTCAGTTCCGCAGCTGCGGGCGTACGTGCGGGTGCAGGTGCGGCAGCGCCAGCGGCGTGCTTCTCCGCGTATCGCCGCGCCATCTCGACGCCGCGCGGGCTCAGCGAGCCAGCCACCATCGTCTGCTGGATCGTCCCGTACACCTCGCTCCACGCAGCCTCGACCTCGGCCGTCATCGCACTGCCCAGCCCAAGCTTCAGCGTCGCCATCAGCACCTCGCCCACCACCGGGTAGTGCTCCGGCTGCGTGCCGTACCCGGTGTGGCGCTCGCCCAGCTCCTTCAGCGCAGGGATCAGCTTGTCCGGCGCATCCAGCAGCTTCACGGCGCCGTCCACCATCTCCATCAGGCGCAGCGACTGCGCGCGCAGATCCGTCCCGGCGAACACGGTCGTCTTCAGGCCAGGCGCAGTCTCGAACAGCTTGGAGTAGAACAGATCGCCGACAGCCTGCAGGTCGCCAGACACGCGCGCCCAGCTCTCGCGCACAATCGTCACCGTGTCGCGGGGTGCAGGTGCGGCAGCGCCAGCGGCGTGCTTCTCCGCATACCGCCGCGCCAT
>CYKH01000586.1:51816-65338 GCA_001460835.1 Bodo saltans | reverse complement strand
CGCCTGCAGGTCGCCAGAAACATGTGCCCAGCTGTATTGGACAAGGCGATTGATGAGCTGTGCGCGAGACGTGTTGCGACGTAGGCGGCCGGGTGCAGTGTTGGAACCCGCAAGCATACGTTGTTGCATGGATGCGTAGAAGCGATTCCAAGGTTCGCGGTATGCAGGAAGCCAGAGGCCGCGTGACTCGAGGTTCTCTTTGAGCGTTTCAAAAAAAAAAGCTTGGAGTAGAACAGATCGCCGACAGCCTGCAGGTTGCCAGAGACATGCGCCCAGCTGTATTGAACAAGGCGATTGATGAGCTGTGCGCGAGACGTGTTGCGGCGAAGGCGGCCGGGTGCAGTGTTGGAACCCGCCAGCATACGCTGTTGCATGGATGCGTAGAAGCGATTCCAAGGTTCACGGTAGGCAGGAAGCCAGAGGCCGCGTGATTCGAGGTTCTCTTTGAGCGTTTCGAGCAGTGCACTGCGTACGATGGGATAATGCCACTCGTTGACTCCGTACCGCGTGTGCCGTGTGCCAACGTCGCGAAGTTCCTGATCAACAGATGCGAGTGGTGGTGTATCGTCGTATGCGTGCACGCAGCGATCGATGCTCTCCATGACGGCGAGAGACTGGCGTTTGATGTCTGTGCCAAAGAATATGTTGTCGCGCAACGTGTCGTCTGCCTTGAAGAGGTTGTGATAAAACTGCTCACCAAAGGCTTCCAGATTGCCGGAGACGTACGCCCATGACTTGGCAATCATTTCCATGTCGGACGGGCCGCTTGATGCTTCACGCATGCTTGCCTGAGCAGCACGAACACCCTCCAGCGTGCTGTAACCAATTTTCATCTTATCTGCGATCACTTCGTAAAAACGCGACCAAGCCGTTTCGAGCTCTTGCTTGTAGCGAGGGCCAAGAACCTCGCGCAAGGCGGAGATCAGTGCTGGAGCACCCATGTCAATGTCATCTTTGTCGACGCCAGCACGAGCATGACGTTCCCCGAGGCTCACAATAGCCCGTTGAAGGCCAACGTGGTCTCCGAGGAGCGATACGAGGAGGTTGACGGTTTCAAACAACTTCCGTCCTTGCTTCGCCATGTCGGTATTTTTAAAGATGGTAGACTTCAAGTGTGGGGCAAGGCGAAGTAAATTGCGATAAAAAGCTCCGCCAAAGTCGTCTTCATAAGACAACACTACCCATGAATCCTCAATGCGTCGTTTGTCGCTGATGCGCTTCGGGCGGCGAAGAAATTCGTCGCGCATTTGGATTCCCTTGGGTGACTCGGACCCCTCGAGCATTCGGCGTTGCACGCCGTTGTAAAAAACACTCCACGCCTGGGCAACCTCTGGAGTAAAGCGGCGAGCAAGAAAAGCTTTCAGTGCCGCAATGAGCGCCTTGCCAACCACCGTGTAGTGATCGCGCTGCACGCCATACGCCGCGTGGCGCAGTCCGGAGGTAAACATCACCTCAGCAATCGTTTCAGGCGTGTTTAGTCCTTGCACGGCCGCATCGATCATCTCCATCACGCGCACCGCCTGGCGCTTCATATCCGTTCCTGCGAAGAGCGTGTGCTCTATTTCGCTATCAATCATAAACAGCTGGTCGTAAAACATGTCACCCAGTCCGACCATGTCGTGTGCCACCCAAGACCATGACGTCTGAACCAACTCGTTTGAGGACACTGTGACCAGCACCTCCTCAACGAGCCGAGACACAGTTGCTTCAAACTGATTCCAGGCGTCTACTTCTTCGTGTGACGCGTCAAACGCAGCATCTCGTATGATCTCAGCAACCGTGTGCCACACGTGAACGGTGTCTGCACGGCGAAGGTCTAGCTTGCGGATTGCTGCATCAAACACGCGACGAGGGGCTTCTGGGAAGACAAAAGCTGCGTCAGCGATGTTCGCTAATGTCCCCTCAATAGTCTCTGGAGTGAAGTCCATCCCACTCAATTTGGAAGAAATGTTTTGTCGAATGAGAGGTTTGCGCTTCTCTACAATAGCCCAGAATTGGTGGAGTGCTTTGTCTGATGTGGAGAAGCGCGAGGATGCGGGAAGGGGCGCCGCTTGGTGTGCAGCAGCCGACAGAATCGGGCGGCGACGATCGCTTGCGCTTCCCGTGGTGGGGGGTACCGGTTCTGGTGCTGCGACAGCTGCAGCTGCTGCTCGCTGCTGCTCTTCGTCTAGTATTTGCTTCCGTTTCGCCATGACCAGCTGTGCCATAAAAGCAGCCGGATCATCAGGCATCTCGTTGACAACGGAAACAATAAGCTCGTCGATAAGTACATGGAGCTTGTGTTGGTTGATGTACTGCAGCTTAGAGTCCATCTCCTCTTTCTTGGTTCCGTGAAGCGACATCAGGGATTGTTGTGTTTGTGCTCTTGAGTTGTATAAAGGCGTTAAAGTTGCCCTGATGTGTTTAGTCGTTCACGATTTCTTATTTTGTCTTCGGTTGGTTTCGTATGATAAGAGCGCTTGTGTCTTCTACTAAAAAGGGCTCTTTTTTTCCTTATGTCTCTTTTTTGTTGCTGTTCCTCTGACAGGGGCAGTGGAAAGAAATAAACTAAAGTGTATGGGTGTTCTTTTGATGGTTGTTGCGTTCAACGTTGATGTCTCGTTGAATACGCACAGCACGATTCCGTTGGCTTTGGTATCTGTGTGCTCACTATCATCGTGATGGAAGGAAAAGCAAGAACAAAGAAGCAAACACTACAAGGGCGCATCGAATATCTTCTAAGAGGTTCAGAGAGAAATTTGTCGAAGCAGGATTATTTCGACTGCACACATATTTGAAGGAGCGCTAGCGTGCCACACTAACACGAATGGTTGTTGTACATTGTCACACTAATATTTCATCGAGCCTCTATCCATCAGGTAGAAGTCGTCCATCGCCATCGTTGGCGCATCACCGCCGCTGCTGCGGTCGCCCCCCTCACCTAGCAGCCGCGCAACGGCGAACTTTTCTTGATCTCTTGCAGTAAGGGGCACTCGACCTTGGCGAGTCCCAGAGGGCCGAGATGGCGGCTTGGTTGGTGGGATGGGCGGCACATAGACGCACCTCATTTGCTTCGCCTGCTCACTCTTGCCCAAGTTCAACGTGTGCAGGTCGCATGACGCGGACTCCTCCGTCTGGCCATCCGTTGCTCCCACCGCAATCCGTTGCTGTCGCTCCATGTGTCGAGCGCCCTTCAGCACGATCCTGCTGTAGAAGTCCCAATCCATCCGGAGCGCCTTGGCGACGTGTCGCTCGCGCTCCTCCACACACGCGTCGGTTTGGGACGTCACCCCGATGGCTGTTAACGGAAGGTCGTCTCGCTTCGTCACTGTTTGACGGACTCCTCTGGGGGAGATGATAGACGCCGCACCCTTCCCTACGCTGGTGGGCACGCGGTGAAGGCTCGACGCGGCCTCCTCGCCCTCATGTTTGATCAGCGGGCCGCGAACACGAAACTTCGCCCGTGGGATCGCTGCGAGAGGCTTCACCTCGACCTCATCTGGCGTTCCCTGCGTTGTTGGTGCCCTGGAGTGCACGCTGTTGAACGGCTCATCGCCATCATCGAGGCCGTAACTCTTTAAGAACACGTTGTATGATACGTTGGCCGACGCTGTCATGATGACCGAGGGTTGCTCATCATCTTGAGGGTCATTGTGTAGGACTACTGCGTGAAGCCTTCCGGCGAGCTCATCCGGTGCACCCGTTGTCGTGCTCTCACTTTCCGCTCCCGTCACGAGAAGCACCGGAGACTCCTCCCTTCCCACTTCGAATGAAGCATCATTCGACAGTGGAGAGGTACCACGCTTGTTTCTGGCGAAAGTTCCTTTTCGGCCTCGGTAGCGCGCTGCTGCACGCCGAAGCATCGATAAGACGTTGGGAGGAATGTCCTCAAGCAGATTCACGTCGTTGTCAGGGGGTGCATCTGAAAACGTCCAAGGCTGCACGTTGTATCGTTGGTACAAGGCAGCAAGCGCCTCCTTGTCCACGATGAGCTCGGGCTTTAAATATCGCCCTTGACTCAACTCACCCAACGACTTTCCGTGAATATCCCACGCCACCACCCTTGACTCAACTCACCCAACGACTTTCCGTGAATATCCCACGCCACCACACGATTGTCCTGTCCTCCCGTCACGATACGAGTTCGTGAATTGTGGAAGACGACCACCAAGAATTTAATTTCTTCCTTATGGGCACTGTACGCCTGCACCAGTGTCACTGCTCGCTTGCCCTCTGCGGTGGACAGTGACTTGCACGGGCGCCGTAGCACCTGCTCCGTCATGGATTGCAGGGGGTAGTGCATGGATGTCAAATTTGACTGCTTCACGAAGTCGCCAATTGCCCACTCCCACAACATACCGTTCGCATCGCTGATAAAGATCCCCCTCTTACCTCGGTGATAAAACATGATGCACCCGTGCTGGCCAGTGGGCATGGTGGAGTCCATCGGCACAAACTCCGACACCACCGCCTTCACGAAGTTTTCTTCGCTCATTCGGCGAAGCGATTGCTTCCGCGATAGTGCGATGGAATTGCGTGTTCGCTTGTCGTATGAATCTCCGTCGTTCGCGACGTAATTCAAGTCTCGCTTGAGCAGCAGTGCGCCTGCAGAAAGGCACGGGCGAATGGCGTACACGTAGAGCACGTTGCGGTGGTCGAGCACGGCGATGGCGGGAAGGTCGCCCAACATCGTCACTGAGACAACGTCGTTCCCTTCGATGTCAAAGCAGTGGATCACAGTAAGGGAGTTCAAGTCCACCACGACCACGTACCAACGAGCCCACACAACACACACGGAAAGTTTCGATTGAGACGTGATGCCTCGATAGGCAACCATGTCCGCTCGTTTTTTCGCCTCCTCAGGGTCGTCAATATTCTTTGTGATCTGGAGGCGGATGTACTGCAAGGGGCTGTTCAAGACTTGTTGACGGCCGTGCTCGTCGCTATCATCATACACGAGCAGGTCCTGATTGGTGACTGCCAACACGTACCGCGACCCGTTGCGAAGGGTAGCGTAGGTCATACCTGTCACTTCCCCCACAGCCGGTCTGAACGATCGAAACATAGTTCCAGTGGCAATATTAAAGCCCACCACATCGCCTTGGTTTGTGCCCAGGAAAAACTTCCGTCCTCGGCTGTCCAGTGTCATTGCCGTAATGGGGTGAGGGGCAACGTTAGTGTACTGCGTCATGAGGGCGCCAGCGGACTGGTCCCACACCTTCACGGAGCGATGGTGTGCCGTGTAAATCGCCTCTTGGGTGGAGTGGTAGAGCATCGCTGCAAGGGGGTGATCGTCGGTGCCGTCCATGTATTCGGGAATATTGCCACGGAAGTGGTGGAAGTTCTGCGGGCCGCAGCTAATGACAATCTGCTGAGAGACATGGAACGATGTTTGATGAAAAAAGCTTGCGCTCACGGCTGCAGACTTGGATCCAGGCTTTGGCAAAGGGGGTTGATCACCAAACATCGACTGAACGCACTTCAGTGTTCGGATGTCCCATAGCTTGATCATCCCGCGATCATCCGTTGAGATGATTAAGTTGGAAAGTGGTGGGGCGTGGATCTGGGTAATATTACCTCGATGAGGCTCGGCTTTGTCAATCAATTTCCATGGAGGAAAGTCTCGAATTTTGAGGATCCACAAGTGGGGAATGCGCTCAAACCCGCCGGTTGCAATAAGATCACTCGCGTCGACTCGCGTCATGGCGGTGACGCCTAAGTTGTGCCCCTTCAATGTCTCAATCACGCAGTTTTTGTGCACGTCAAACAGGGCTACATTGTGATGCGATGCGATCGAGGACACGACTAACTTATCCTCGTAGGGCACGAGGCCGGAAATGGGGTGCTGGTACAGGGACTGTCGAGCAAGGATGGTGTAGCGGTCCGCAAAGGTGTTTTTGTCTAAGCGCAGGTTCCACGGAGCTACTGTTCCTGTGCGAAAGCCAGAGTACAGCACCTTGTTGTGGGGGTGCCACAGAAGTGAGGTGGTGGATTCCTCCGTCTCACGCATTGGCAGCACGCGGTGCAGCGCCATCGACGTCACTGTGCCGCCCTCTCGAAGTACTTGCGCACCATGAATACTGCAACTCATGTCCTGGTGAGCGGCAACGACCAAATGATGATCCGTGATGGCCTCTAGTATGGTAGGATTCGACACCATTGGTTTGCTGACTTTAGAGATGTGGTCCACACTGCCTTGTGAGGTGAGTTCGATGACGCTATCCTGGCTGGTGGTGTGGTTGACGACACGCAGGGTTCGATCCCACGACTCAACGTACTTCACCAATCGTAATCGGGCATTTGGTATCTGACGAAATGAGCCAACGTGGTCCAGCGACAGCAGCTCACTGCGGGAGGGGGTGCTCATTCCCACAGCGTCGCTGTTGTGCGTCGCCGCCATGACGCGCATGGAGTCGTCGATCATGTGAGTGGTGAGCTCCTCCCAGGACACATACTTGTTGTCTTGGAAGTCCACGTGGTGAAACAAGCTTTGGATCGATCGCCTGTTGAAGACGCTGCTGTCCACCCCATGTAACTGACACGCCTCTGACACTGCGTCTGTGAAGGCGTCGAGTGTGACGTGCCGCGCGCCTTTGAGGCGGCTTTCCAAATGGCGGAAACCGTCGAACGGGAGCGCTCGCAGCAGCTCCATGTCTCTATTCAATTCTATTGTGGTTCCTAGGTATTCTGCTTGTTCTGCCCGAATGAAAAAAAACGTAGCAGACAAAATCGCATCGTATCGACTCAAGTTAGCTGTGACGAAGGGGCGCAATGGTGATCGCACTTTGCAACAAATACAATCGTGACGCCCGAGAACTGATCAGTCAAAGCGAAGCAACGCGCCCCACTCCTTCCTCGGACCAGATGCTGCCCACCAAAGATACAGCGCAACCGCCACCAGCAGCGCTGTGCTAAAGATAAAGCTGCTCCAGTTGCGGGATTGCATCGATTTTTGTAGCGTACGCTGTTTGTGGTCGAGTGGAGAGGGGCTCGCATCCGTCACGATGACGTGGAGCTCAATAGGTGCTCCGGGGTTCACGCTAACAGCAGCGGGGCTGGTCGTCGTCTGAGTAGTCGTGTTCGAGGTTGGTACAGCCGCTTGTTCAACGACGCCAAGCTGAAATTCAGCCTCATCGGTCGTCGCTGGCGAGTCTGTAGTAGGGGGAGTAGGAACCACAGGCATCGACGCGGCGCCGCTTGGGATCATATCCATCTCACGCTTCCACTCATCATATCGGGTCTCATTCAGAAACTGCTTTGCATTTGGGAGTCCCCCACCCTCGTGGCTCACAGTCCCTAGCCCCTGCTGGACTCGATGTCTCCTCAATAGCAACACCACGTTCCAAATGTGCTGTTGCTCCGTCATCATGCAGTTGAAGTTGAGGTGAATGCCGTCCCCCATTTCACAATACTTGTAGTGATCCTTGAACACATGGTCCATCGGGATCACGGGGATGTTCATCGACCACGCCAATGGTGCCAGCACGCGACGATAAAGCGGCACGACAATGGGGCGAATGAGGGGGGCACAGCGGCGATAGCGGGCCTTCTTACTGGTAAAGCGGGATGCGTCACAGTTGGGCAAGAACTGTTCACGAAACACAATCAATGGCCTCATTTCTTGGGGCTGCTGCGCTAAGCAGCGGGCTATTGTTTCCATCATCGCAAACACGTGCTCTGTCCAGTACGCCTTGGCGACTTCTAAGTTGTGCACAGGACCACGCAGCAGCGGCATGGGACTGTTCTTTTGCAGCTTCCAGTTTAAGTCCCAGTTCCCAAGAGTGATCACCATCACGCCACCGTTAGACTCAGCGATGCCCTCCTCGATCTCCCTTCGCGACGTCGACACGTACCGCATGTTGTAAAACGTTGTGAGTGATTTCCGATAGTCTCCGTTGTACGTTCCAAACGCCACGTGGGTCATCACGCGGGGGACGGTGGCGACTTTCCGGATGACTGGGATATTGAGCGGTGGGAGGTACGTGTTCACAGCAAACACATAGGCACGGAGAGCAGTGCTATCTCCAGCAAACGCGATGGTGATGTTATCCTTTGTGAAGTACACTCCTTTTCGAACGTCTTCGTGGGACAGTTTTACATAGCCGCATGGATTTGTAGACCACCCGTGTTCTGTGTCACTGGTGGGCTCAAAGTATAGTCCGATGTCCCGCACGCAACTCCACCACGAGGGGCGACTTGCTGCGTCGATGCTGCATGAAGAGCACAGCAGCCATAATAATACGACGCGGACAACAAGTCCCATTCTCTGATATCCGGGCCTTCCTAGACGAACAACTCCTACCACTCTTCAATAAAGGGATGAAAATATGACAGTTCAGGAACGTTGAGCTACCAACAAATCGAGCGATTGCAATTGAACCAATGAATGAATGTGAGCAGGAAAACGAAACACAGAGACGATGGTTTTTTATTTTCAAAAAAAAAAAAAAAGAAGGAAGTTGATAGTTAGATGTTGGAAGTGTGTTGCGTTTGGCCTATTCATTTCGTTTCTCATGTGTGCGTACAACAACGACCAAAACCAACTACATGCTCGAAAGGGGGTGCATCATTTTGCCCAGAGTCGCATCAGGAGACCGATGGAGCACTGCGTCAACTGCGGCACCTTGGCGGACAAGTCGTCAAAGTGCGCCCCGTCAGACGCAGTGCAAAACTCTGAACGTCGCAACTTGTCACGTGCCACAGACGACTTGGTAGTGGCAGGGAGCAACAAGTTAGAATCAATCATATGAATATCTGATAAAGCCGCAGCAACACGAAGTAGCGCTTCTCGCACAATAGGCGCCGTCCCGTACACCAGCCGTCGACGACAGTCTTTCCCTTGCACACGTTCGTACGGGTCGTGTTGGCTGCTAGTGGAGGGCGGCTGCTGAGCGACGCGGTGGAACTTACTAGCGCTACAATTGGGTATCATCGGAATCACTAACCGACGAACGGTTTGAGGATATGTCGACATCACTTTTGAAATATCTAGAGAGTGGCGGCGAACAATGTGAGAAAAGTTCCGAAGTGCGCCCTTCCAGGAGAGGAGTGTTGCGGTAGACACCGAGTCGAGGAGGAGGCCAGAATGCTCTAACGTAGGGCGTAGGATGTCCCACGTGCCTAACGCGATAAAGATGTCCACACGAGATAACTTGCGGGCATCATCGGTGTTGATGACAGAGCGGTGTGCGGCTTTTAATTCGTCGAGATACTTCACTTTCACAAACCAAAAGTCCCATCCACCGCTGTGCAAGGCTACAATCGACACCTTTTCCAGCATTTGTGCCTCCACGAGGCGTATTTGCAGCGCGGTGACAGCATGAAGTGCCTTCGTAACGCCTCCCTCGTCCAACAATCCGCTGCCCTTCAGGCACGTGGCCACCGCTGTGACCGAAACACGAAGTGCTTGCAGCGCAGTGCTGTCTCCGATAAAAATCGAGCGAACCCGATTACCACTACTAAGTGGAAACTGAGAGGACAGCGATGAGCAAAGGGAAGTCGTGAGCAGCGCTGTAGAATCCCCTGGCATGGGCTTCCCCACGTGCCCGTGAAGCATATCATTCTGATCGCTTGAGGTGTTTCTCCACGACACCAGAGATATGACCATCAGTGCCAATGTGACGGCTAAGAGTGTTCTAGAAGATAGTATGCCTCTACCTCCTGATGATGATGCGGTGCGCATGGAATATCTCGATCGTATCATCGAAGTCAATGAATTGTGAATTGTTGTCTAGTTGGTGTCAATATGCAGGTCTATTTTTGTAATCTATTCCTGTTGCTTTCAGAGGAAACAAAATCACATGTTGACCCAACGCATGGCAAACAAGAATCAGGTCTCCTTGGGATGCTGTCACCAGAGGGACAACAACACGAAAAAGGAGTTTTGTGCATTGAGCACGACGCGGCTCTCCCGCAAAAACAAACAACGCAGCACATCGCAGAGGGCCAGCACCACGTCTGCAAGGAGAGCTCTCGCCCCACTTATCGGCGGCCTTGCGCCTGCATCTGCTCCATTCTCGCCCGCTCGTACATATCACGTTGGTGCTGCTCATACAGCTGCGTAATCTGCTGAAATCCACCTTTAATGAACGCCGCGTGCAACGCCGCGTACTCTTCTACACATTGCAGCTCCGTCTGGCTCAACTCAAAGTCTGCCTCTTTATTGACCTCCTGCGGAATGATGCACTTTTGGAAGATGTTGTTGACGCATCGCTGCCTAAAGTCAAAGTACGCGCGGAACTGCTCCCCAGTGATCGTATCACGGGTCAGCTGAGTTCCCTGCCCTTGTCCCATTGGTGGTAGTGAGGAGAGGATACACTCTTTGTGTGATTGTGATTGTGTTGCCAAATATCAGAAGAGGAATATCACACAGAATGAGAACAATACATCCAACAAATGGCACGGTAAAAAGGCTCTCCTTTCGGTTGCATCCATGCTGATGTCGGATCGCCTTGTTGAGAGCATCAGCACGCCTATTGTTTTTGTTGTTGTTGTTGTGATTGATATTTTGGTGAACATTGGTACACACGACTACTACTACAAAAGTGTGAAGTGATAGGGAGGAAAGTGTATATACGGATTGTGTGTGGTTTCTAAGCCGCGTGGGCACGCAGCGCCTGCTCATCCTCTTCAGCGTATTCGTGTTCGCCCTCCTCGCCCTCCTCCCCCTCTTCGTCCTCTTCGTCCTCTTCGTCTTCGTCGTTTTCGCCGTCGGCTCCAGTGCTTTGGGGGTTCGTCCACCACTCCACCGGTCGACGCAAGCCACCCAGCCACATGGGCCATTCGATCACTTCCCATCGAGCTAACAGTATGACGGCAATGGCTATGAGCAGCACTCCGTTCAACGCAACAAGGCCAATGATGGCGTCCATCATGTATTCGTTGTGACGATTTGGGACGCGCACCACCACCGTCACATCAACGTACTGCGTCGGTGCGGGGGTGTTAAGTGGGATGTTGTTCGCATCGAGTGCATTCCCTTGTTGGACCTGGAGGTACGTGACGGCAGGCATGCTCACAGGGCGGGCCTGGACAGCACGCGCGGTGAATACTTTGTTGCTCGCGGAATACAACGTGGTGAAAAGGGTCGCTGGGATCATTGCTCTGGTGAGGGACACCACCACACGCACCGGGGAGCACGGAGGCCACGTGGTAGTCCCGTAGTACGACATGGCTCGCGTGGACAGCGCATTCGTGTTATTCAAGAACAAGTAGGGCATGGTTGGGGTAATGTAGTTTAGCGTGCTTGCCCCACTCTGTGTCGTCGATACGTACGATGTGACATACGACAGCAGTGTCATAGCGATGGACGTGTCCGCAGCGACGGTGGCAGCGGTGGTGGCAACAATCGGCTGGGCAAACACTAAACTTGGTGCCCCACCCGCAGTATCGCCAAACACGTACTGCACCTCGCCTGAGACAGTTTCAGCAATGGCGCCAGTGTGTTCTGCTTGTGTATGATAGGCAATTTCGAGCAGATACACCGTTGACTGATTGACCACAGCTCCTGAGGAAGTGCTCATGCGTTGTAGTGTCAGTGGGAAGGCAGCAAGGGGGTACGCGTGCAGGAGGCCACCAGCGTTGAGGGTCGTCTGGAAGTTGATGCCGGTGGTCGTCGGCGTGATCAGGCGATGAAATCCCCACGTGAACTCAGCGGCCGTGGTCGCCGTGCGTTCTCCAGTGGTAAATGCTATTGGGCTCTGCACTTGGCTCGTGGCATCGCAGTGAGGGAAGTACGTAGGCCACGAGGTAGGACCATAGTCGGAAAATGTTTTGTAGTTCCAGCCGTGGCACAGCCATACTAGCAGCGTAGCCGTCACGACATGATGAAATAATTATCCATAGCAAAAAGAACGAGGCAAGATCGATTGTCATGACAAAACATATGACGCTTATCCATCAACTGACTACGTGGAAGCATTACCCGGATGACATCGTGATCATTTGGTTATTCGATGTGTGTGGAGTGGTCACAACGCTGTTATGCAGTGTCGCGGTCCCTCTTATTTTTCTTCGTATCGCGTCGCTTTTGGCGCTCTTTAAAGTCATTCTTGAGGCTCTGAGCTTGCCTTTGAAGAACCTGTACGTATTGCGCCGATGCTTGTTCAAACGTTGGGGCATTTTGAGGGAGTGAAAAGTAGCGAGATCCTACTGACATGGCCGCGTCGCTAAGCCTAAGCACTTCATCCAAAGAAAGGGGTTCGCGTGTGGGAACAGGGGTGCTCAGTGCAACTATATTGCGGCGCTCATCCTCTTGGCCGTCGCTATGCTCTGCATCGTCGTCTTCGCGAACTGCTTGTTGTTGGGTGGAATTAGGATCTGCAGTTGGAGCAAAGTCGAACGTGAAGGCGTCCAACGGGGACAAGAACAGTGTCGACTCTCTGCGTTGTGTTGACATTCGACTATTTACTGTGAACTGTGTGGAAATAAAAACAGAAGCAGCAAAAATGTACTGTAATGGCAAACAATATCACGGTTAAGGAGCAGTGGGAGACGCATCATAGTAGTGTAGAGAACACTACCGCGCGCGTTGCTTCTTGTGAAGGGGAGGTGGGAATGCACTACGCAGACGACACAGTGACAGATGCGCTCGTCTGGCTAGGGTCGTGGTGGGGGTCGACGTGGGTGTTAGGTGCGGGAGGGTGGCTCACCATTGACCTCAACAGTAATTCAGCAACAAACTTTCTGTCTCCAGATTTCAGCCGGAACATATTCGTAGTGTCCAACAGAAGCCGCTGGGTGTTCACGTCGGTGAAGGATTCTGGGTGCTCCTTGTAGCAACCATGAAGCTTCACCTTGGCAGACTCCCTGTTCACAGGGTTGGAGAGGGCAAACGTGTTCTCAGCGATGTCCTTTGACACGCCGCGTGGGTCGGCGCTCCCCTCGATGTAGGCATTACGGGGCGCGAGGCCTTTCGTCACAGGAGCTCGCTGAACACCCATCCAACTTGGGGAGAGTGGGTGGGCAAACGGCATTACGGGGCGCGAGGCCTTTCGTCACAGGAGCTCGCTGAACACCCATCCAACTTGGGGAGAGTGGGTGGGCAAACGCCACCGAGTAGGGCAGGCCGGAAGCACTCACGTACGCCGACGCTGATTGCACCACAGCGTAGTGTCGCTCCATCAAATATCCAGATGCAGTAGGGGACCGGCTGACTATCGCAAGCGTGTGGTAGCTATGCGGAGCTTCGCTCTCCCACAAGCGTATCACTCGTTCCAGCTCATCGAAAGCTTCCTCGAGTGGCGCGGGGAGTTCCGTACACCGGTGGTAGAGCTTGGGCAATCGCGACGAACGTCGCAATCGTTACTAGTCGTAACGAACGAATTCCCCAACGTCCAGTCGCATCAAACACAGCTACCACACCACGTGTAACTACGGAAGTATGCCACGTGCTCCGGAAATGATTGTCACGTCTAAATCACCCACCTCAGCAGCTGCGTCCCCACGCCAACCAATACGGGACGCGTCCTGCACGTCATCTGCGTACGCCTCGTCTGTGCTCAGCACCTTGCGCACCGCTGGTGATACGGCGGGCATCGCCGCT
>CYKH01000586.1:39247-51516 GCA_001460835.1 Bodo saltans | reverse complement strand
CAGGTAACGCAGCACCAGTGCGATGTGCGTTGGAGTCACTGCGGGTATGGTACTGCGACCTTGAGGAAAAGTGTCGCCCATGCGTTGGTGTTTCCTTTCCTTGACTCATGCGCTCCACCTCATCGCAGTAGTATGCGTTCTCTGATTTCCTCCACAACTCTAGCTCACGTTGAATCCAGCCTGCCTCTTTGAGGAACAGCGCTCCCTCTCGCCTACCTGCCATGCGGTACAACAGCGACGACGTGTTCCACTTCTTACTGTTTTCCTTAAGGACAACACTTTGAACAAGCGGCAGCGGCTTGAGAGAGATGAGGTAGTCAAGCGCTTGTACGGAGGAGCAGCAGATGCTCGCTAGCATTCGGAAACTTTGCTCGACCAGCAGGAAAGATGCATCGCTGAGCGTGTCCACTAGTCTAGAAATCCCCCATCGCATTGCAGTGCTTAGGTCACGCCACAGAATCTTGCGAAGCTGCGACAATGCGCACAAGCGCAGCGAGTTCGAGATCTTGTTCTCTAGTGCGTGAGAAGCGACGATTCGAAGGTCTTCGCACACGCCGTAATTGGGGACGGAGCCGAGATGGATATGGCGAAGCAGCTTGTGCCCAACTTCCGATAGCAGCAGTGCTGGGTCGTTGCTCCCACTGCTGAGGCGAACCGATGTTGCAGCGCCCTCAAGCCCTTTGTTCAGCTTGACAATCAAGTCCCCCATTGCCTTCAGCACTTCATATTTTTTCAGCAGCTGTAACCCGTTGGCGGATTGGGTGAAGCGACCAAGCATCATCAGGAATACGGTGCCGACCTTGGTAGCACCAGGGCCGACGCGCTCCCACGTCATAATCGTCGGATTTTTGTCCTCCACCAACTCTATCAACATCTGACGCAGTGCCTTTGGGAACTCTGACTTTTCCAGCATTTCAGCCCCCTCCTTGCACGCGAGTAGTGTCTCCACCATCGCCACGCCGAAGCCACAAATCTCATCGGTGCACTCCTCCCGGCGCAGCGTTGCGAAGCTTTTGAGGGCGCTTGGTTTGTAGAAACCTAAAATGCGTGTGAAGAACCTGGTGTTATCCCGTGCCCATCGCACACGAGCTGGGACGCGTAACGGTCCCTGAATCAAGAGGAGAAGAATGTCGAAGTTCCAACGGGAAGGCTCGTTGTGGTGCTCAACGTGGGACTCTTTCAGGTTTGTCTGGAAGACGGCGTCATCCATGAACAGTGGCGCTGATGAAGAAATCAAAAACGTGGACACTCCAGACGCGGCACCCCCTACAGCAGAGCTCAAGAGAGAATCCGATGTGCCGTTGTGCTCCGAGTACAGCCCCGCCACTGCCCCAGTGAAAGCATCGTGAAGGGGGGCAACGGTGGCAGGGGGGAGCAGGTTGTCCATGAGCACGAGCATATGCTGGAGCAGCACCGTGGCTCCATGGGCCACCTCCGGCTCATAACCACCCGATGACGATTGACTGCGCTTTGCAATCGTGATGAGGGCCTGAGGGACTCCATGATGTACAAATACTAACAGTAACGATGCACAGAAGATGTCAGAGGCGTAATACCCAATGCTCTTCGTGGTGGGGACTAGATCGTCTTCGTCTTCTACCTCGGTGTCAAGGTACAGCTCGAACCCCTGCCCAGCCGTATCCCCCACCTCATCTGCACCAACGACGTCAAAGTCCATTGGGGCTTGTGTGGAAGCGCGCCGTCTACTCTCGCTTGCACCAGTCCACAGAGTGGGCGGTGGAATGCCTCTGTGGGGCGCCACTGCGATAAGAACCGATTGCAACAGGTTCAAGATGACCATCTTGCGGTCCATTGGGCCTGGCAGATGGAGGAGGTCAGCGAGAGCACGAAGGCACATAGACTCTGAGCCAATCCAAAGTAGCCCTGGCCACGTACACAACATTTTGCACAGAACCTCGCGGCTTTGATTCATCCGACCGACGGCCTCAGAGAGCTGGTCCTTGGTGGGGTTCTCGAAGAACGGAGTGAAGAGCGATGAAATGTCTGAGTCTCGCACGTATGCCCTCGAGGTGGGAGAGTCGACCAAGTGCAGCACTCCCCGCAGAATGCCTGTGGACTCGTCCGCCGTAATGCCCTTCTGGGTGCACATGGACAACAGCACTCGAATGAGGTCGGCTCCTGCAATCTGCCTAGGAAACGCTTCTAGCACTTGCACTGCAACACGGCAGCATTGAAGCCGTGTCTGGGGATTGAGCGTGTTGAGTTGATCGGCCCCGTCAAGCATCGACGCCACACGAAGGGCTAGAGATTGGGGAAAGTATTGATCCACCCAGTCTAATTTCTCACGAAGCTTCAAGTCTGTGAGCCGCAACACGAATCCCAAGGCGTACTCAGTTTCATTAGACAGCTCACGGTCAAAGCATAAGGCCAGCCACTGGATCCCACGCTCACGTGAAAGGGTTGACAAAAATGATGAATTGGGCGCAAAGATTCTCGCGCACAGCAAACCAAGCAGTCGCAGGACACGACTTGGGCTCGACAGAGCAATGGTTGTCGCAACCGCCAAGCGACTGCCGAAGGAGCACTTCACATATCCAAACGCCTTGGCGTAGTGGGACTCTCCAAGAAAGCAGATTTCGGAGAGGGCATTCGCAAACGCCTTCGCGGTAACCGGGCTGCTTCCCACTTCCGGAGGTGTCGTGGCGGCTTCCATCGGAGAGCTTACTTGTTGCTGCTTCTTCCCATGATCATCGGTCAGGACGGTTCTCTTGTAAGCATCGAGGACTATCATTAGCGCCTCTCCTTTGGTGTCGAAATATTCTTGCGATTCGGCTACATATGCAGCCCACGCATCTTCAAGAGCGATCCTACCTTTTGCATCGCCTCGAAGATCATCACTGATTAAACGTTCGTAGCGAGCGACATTTTTGCTGATCTCCTTGCCGTCTAGGTTGTGCCTCGATAAAAGCTCTTTTGACATGACTAACGACTTTTCTCTTTGATTTCAATTGTGGAACACAATTTTTCATCTACAGAACACCTAATTACGAAAGGAGGGGGAGAATGAGCATACTTCGTACTGTACACCGTCATCGGTTGATTTCGCTCGCGCTATGTCAAAGGTCGCTGTTTGTGCTCTTGCGCTGCTTTTTCGACTTCTGCTGGGTGAAGTCACCCTTGCGAATACTCTTGACTAGATCATCGAACTCCTTCGTCCCAGGATGATATGCCCTCGCTTTGCTGGGCTCGGCATTGGCATCCCCATCAGCGCGAGCCAAGTTGCCCGACAGCAGCACTAAAACTACGACAAAGACGACCCACATCGTCGTTGCCATTTCACGCCACTTATGTTGATTACTTTTTCTTCACGTTCACCTTTAGCAACATCACAAGAATCGATGATTTAGTACCAAAACAAAGCGACAAAAGCAAACGATACTTGCGGGGTTTTTTTTTTCGCCTGCAGTACAATCAGAGCAGTTGGAAAATATGAGAGGCAGAGTGAGGGCTTCAATGTTGCTAGCCACTCACGAAGTAGCAAATAGGGCAAGGAGGAAAGCTGCACTACTTTGGAGGAAGGGTTACAGCCACTGTGCACTACTACCACGCGCGACCTCCCTGGCGGCCTGGGGCGAACTCGCTGAATGCGGTGTTGCTACCAGGAGCAGGGGGGTGTTGAGTGGTTGCCCTTGTATTTTGTGTCGCGTACTGTTGCTGGGGCGTGGCGTTGCTGAAAAAGAAATCCACATTATTACCTGCAGGGCTCTCAGCCGATGTGACAGGTACAGGAGGGGGTGCGAAGGGATCAAAACCATCGTCTGCTGGTGGTGGAGCCGTTGCGCGTGACGACGTCGTAGCCGCGACAGAAGGCGCAGCAGAGGGACCGAACAAGTCCTCTGAGGTGATTGGCCGCTGCTGAGTTGGCGACACGGCGGGTGACGTGCCTTGGCGGGGCGGGCTCACGGACCGCACAACAGACACTGGTGGAGCCACTGGTTGAGCCACTGGTGGAGCCACTGGGGGGCCAAAGAGATCATCGATTGGCTTCCTCACGGACACTGGGACAACCGGCGGTGGGAGCTCCGGCTCCGCCTTGACAGGGGGCTGAGGTGCTGCGACAGCTGGCTCCGGCTGTGGGGGTGAAGCAGAGCGAACTCGTGGTCCACGGTCTTCCGTCACAGCTGATTTTCCGAGGAGTGCACTGAGGTCCTCTGACTGGACGTCGCTGTACTTGATGTCGTCCTCAAGCTTGCGCAGGATCGACTCAGGCAGCAACTTCAGTGAGGGAATTGTCTCGCCCCAGATCAAAGGAGATGCCCCCATCTGGTCAAACAGCCTGCCCAGCTTCTTGGCGCTATCATCAAACCTACCGTACATCTTGAACCACTTATTCTTTAGCGACAGTGGCTGATCCTCAAACACTTCGAGCACATACATAATGCGGTTCGTGAGGATGTGATACAGTCGCTTACCATCCACCACAAGCATGCGGTAAGACTCCATCGTCAAGAAGTTGTCGACGATGCTAGCGCGGAACTCCACCTTCACAAGAACCTCTAGAGCGACAAGAAGAAGCTCAAATGGCTGGAGCAGATCTTCTGCGGTGAAGGGGGTCAGTACTGCGAGCAAGGCAACATGGTCGCTAATGCGCGCTGTGATCTTCGCGTCGATCATTTTGTGTTGCGTGATGCTTAGTTCTTCGAGGTAGCGAATATACTGCTCAATAAATGTCTTCTGAGCAGCGCCCTCGGGACTGTCCGCTAAGTCTTTGATGTTACGGCCACAGAAGATACCGAGGCGATGGCCAATTGCCGTCTGCATCGGTACGGAGCCTTCACTCATGATGCGGTGAAGCGCAACAAACGTCTTCAGTACCACCACCCAGTTGTGGGTGTGCGTGCGTTTCTCCAGTTCTTCAAGAATATACCTGTTCACGTCGCCGTGGTCCACGGACCCGCTGTTGTACTGCCCAAAGGTGGCTTGTAGAAGGCGCTCCATGTGCTTTGCGTTGGGCGCTTTTAACATATGGCTCGTCACCTTCATAATGGCGCGCTCCACCTCGTCGTTGGAGAAGCGAGTGAGACCAATAATGAACTTTTCCTTCAAGTATCCTCCGCCCTTTTTGGCGTCTGCATCGTTGTTCGTCATTCGAGCTAATTGATGTCTGTTTCTTTTCTTTGTTGGCGCGATGAAAATAAAGGGCGTCATCAAGATTATCACTTACACTGCACGCACGTCATTACTACTCTGTCTTCTGATACAAAGCCTTTCTCCTTAAAACACGCCATTACGGGGTGCCTTTACGACGGCAAAGCATTGTCAGAATTCAATGGGGTTGTCTCATCATTTATGGTCAGGGATGATGCCTCAGCATCATTGGTAGAGGAGGCTGCAGGAGGTGCAGCAACAACCAACTCATGGCCATCCTCGTCCGCTGTTGCAGTGGTGGAGGTGGTGGTGGTCGGCTCCATGATGGGCTCATCCTCAGTGGCGTCCACAAGTAGTGCAGCTACCTCTTCCTGAGGGGGGTTGTTGTCGATATGTCGTGCGGCAGGCGTGGTGTCAGCCAGTACCTCCGCTTGATGAGTGGTGTCGACATCATGCGTCACTTCGCAGGAGTCGTTTTCTGTAGCGACACTGACTTCGACGTCCACAACAGTAGACACGGTGTGGTCTTGGTCCTCATCAGGAGCTGCTTCTTGCCGCGGCTTGTCCGAGTCTGCTAGATCGACTGGACGTTCCTCAACCTCTTCATTAGTAGTGGCAACAATCTTATCAACCACGTTGTCTGTAAGTACCTCGTCCTCATGAGGCGCTCCGTCGGCCACAGTAGCCTCTTTATTGTGATGGTCCTCCTCATCAGCGGTAGTATCAGATTCGCTGAGAGCGGACGGGTGAATATGTCGTACTTCTTCATTATCCGTTCTTGTGAGCATGCTGTGTGATAGCAGATGGTCAGAAGAGGGGTCCGAGTATAGGGGTGATCCAGCGGTGGGCAGGAACGTGACTTCACGGGGCGCAGAAAATCGCACGTCCTCCCTGTCGGTGCGCACCAAGCTATTATCTCGCACAGGTGCATCGGCAGCATTTTCGCTTTCGCAATGGGGGGCAGTCGTGCGGGTCGCGTTGAGACTTCGGATGGGGCTTTCGCTCATCTCGGTGCCCTGTAAATCACGTTCTGTGGGAGGGCAAGCATGGCACCTCCGTGGTGTCGTAGACGTCGATGGGCTGCGTGCGGCCCGTAGCGGAGTGACCGCGCGAGTCTCAATCGCTGGTTGCAGCTGCGAGATCGGGCAAAACATTGCGGTGCGGTGAGGAACGCGGAAATATTGAACTCCGTTGAAACTTCCCTCATTGTCACCTGCCCCTCGCACGAGAAGCTCCACACCGGCCATGTTCTTTCCCAGGCCCACCACATCTCCTATGTAACGAACAACGCCTTGAATGCGGTTGCATGTGCAGCGCTGACCCACCTCAAATCTGGGCCGCAGAGGAATTGTTGTGCGTGAGGTGGAGTGATCACGCGGCTTGCCTGACACAGCACCGCGGTGCCCAATCTCGCGCTTCATCGTGACAGGAGGCACCTTGCCGATGTGCTTAAGAGTGCACGAGGGAACGTCCTTACGGAGTCGTTCGCTACGGATTAAGTTTGTGTAGTCAGGGGAGGCCAACTTTGCTTTAGTAGAACTACTGCTTGAGGGGGAGCGTGGCTGCATAGCAGAGTCAAGAAGCCGTTGATTTTCACGTTTCAGGACCTCGATGACTTGTTGATCTTCCTGTGAGCGCCGATGATGTACGGTGCTCTCGCTCATGAGATGGGTGATGATGTCTTGCAGTTTGCGCAGCTCTCCGTCCTTAGCTTTCAGCGACATTTCTCGATCGTGACGCAGTTCGGCGACCAACGACTCGGCAACTGAGCGTCGATGGCGTTCGTGGCGCAAAGACTCTTGGCTTCGGTCCAACGCAGTTTGTAGGTGGAGCACTGTAGTGTCGTCAGTTTTGGCGTTGGGGCCAAGAGCACGTCGAAGCATCGCACGAAGAGTCTCATTGTCTTTCGCTAAGGACTCCAAGCTACGGTTAGCATCATCGAACTGCTGTGAGTGCGATGGGCTTCGAGAAGAAGATCGTTGATCGTCCTCCATCAACATCGTTCGTAAACAAATACTTAAACATTGCATGAATGATCAAGGAAGTGAACAGAGCAACGTGTGTCGTGTGCGGCGCTTTCATTGAAGTAGACACGGAATGTAGTCAAGAAAGAAATTGAGACATCAATTGAAACAACTTGCTCAAAAGTAACGCAATGTAGATAGAGAGGTAGGGCGGGTGTATTCTACTTCCCTCGCTTGGGTGCCATGGTCGGCACAAACTGACCGCTCACTTGAAACATAGGAGCCGCCCCTGGAGCCCCGGCGTCTTGGCGACGCTGGTTGCCGGGTGCAGACTGGGGATGTTGCGCGTTGGATTGTTCGGGCTTCGCTGGGCCTCTCGTTGACACTGCCCGTACGATGCCTGACTTGCCTCCAGCAGGCCCAACCACAACGCTCCCACCTGCAGGGCCACCCACGCGCTGACTTTTTACAGAGGCTATCGTGCTAGTTGATGAACTTATTCGTGGGGCCACAAAGCTAAAGCCACCGACGCCTGCTCCTCCAACGGTGAGATCAGGTGGCGGGGGACTCCGTGGGAGCATCCGAAGGCTCCCCTTCCTCGACACTGAGGATGCTTGGCTGGCAAGAGAGTACGCGGAGACAGACGACATGTTACTGCACGTGTCGCTCTCTGCGCGATCCTTTAGCGACTGCAGTCTAGCCAGCTCATGAAATGCAGAGTCCCACGTGCTATGTGGCCTAGAAAGGAACTCCATTGCGTCGTCAATGTTTGCATCTTCTTTATCGAAGCGACTTTCTCGTTTTACGTAGCCTGCTTTTATCTGTGAGGGAGGCTTGTCCCTTTGCATTCTGCGGAAGGACGTTGTCGATGAAGCAAACGATGCATCAGACCCGGTTGGGGAAGGGGGGCGCGGGTTCGCTCCGCCACCTCGGCTACGTGATCTCGGCACGCTGGGAACCTCCGACGGACCGGGCATTTTGAGCAACTTTACTTTTTGATGGTTGGGACGCTGTCAAAAATAAAACAACAGACCAGGTTGGAGAAGTCGACCCCCGCAGTTGGGCACCAAACAATTGAACGAGTAAAAGGTATGTTCTATGAAAGCACAAGCGTCTTCATGCAACGCTCATGAGTTGTGTTCTATTCACTGCTGCGTCTGTGAAGTCTATGATGTCTCCTACCTAATGTGCAAAGGAGCGGGGTGCGCAACAACTGCAGGGCCAAAGTGCTGATCGAACAGCTCCTCGTTGAGCGTGCGTTGGGGCGATGCGGCGGCTTGTGTTGCTGAAAAAGCTTGCGGAGGAGCTGCTCCGTAGTCATTCATCTGCTGGTGAAGAGGTTTTGCTTGAATGCGGGCGGTCACAGTGCCGACGTTCATTCCAGTGTAGGAAATGAGCGGAAGGACAACCGACACAACATCGCCTACAGCAGTCAATGCCGGCGCTAGCTCCGTGGTGCTGGTAGCCCAGTATCGGTCCACGCTGCGTGTGCTCTCATCAAAGAAGTAGAGTGCAAGGGGGTCGCGCAGCAAGCGAAATACTTCTCGCATGGATGATATGGGGAACGAGTGGATGGACTCGATCGCCCAGATATGCGAAGGAACAGCGGCTGGTTGAATCCACACATCCTTCTCCAGTGCGCTTAGTGTGTAGTAGCACGACAACAAGGGAAGGTGGTCAAGGTTGTAGAGCAACTTGACTTCATCAACCCAGATGCACAACGCGGATATCGGCTCGAGCGCATCACGACCTGCTGCGGCTGAGTGGTGGGTGAGCAGCACCTTCGGCACGCTTACAGACGGTCCAATCGAAGCTTGGCTTTGTAGAAGGCTCGCGTTGAGGTTGGCGTTGTGAACGGAGACGTGGTGGTCGCCCTGATGCGCCGCTCGCTTCCATCGGCGTGATTGATTGTGTTGGGCGGCACCCTGCATGAGCACCTTTTGAAAGTCAGCAGTCTTCGCGAAGCTCTTGAAGTGCTGTGAAAAAGGAACACGAGCAGTGAGAGAGAACTCAATCGACGCCACGTGGCGCCCATGCTGCACATCAAACAGCCGCATAGCATCTCGAATGCACGGACGATGGTCTTCTAGGCGCCTCTCGACTAGCTCCCACACCGATGCGTACCCCTCCGCCACCGTGCGGTACGAGCTGTCCTCCTCTATGACCTGGTGCAACTGTATCATCACGCCTCGTGTCGACAAGTAGTGCCACAGCAGTGCGTCCATTGAGACACAAAACGCCATGGTTGTGTCCAGGAAACCGCTCCACCCCCGGATGGTCTTGGTCGCTGTGGTTTCATGAACAAGAAAGTCTACGGTGCAGAACAGCGTTGGAAACTCCGACTGCAACGACTCCCCCGCCCCATCCACACGCAGCATTTGACCGATAAACAGCTCAAAGACGTTCTCCGATGCCCCGATTACTTCCAGCGACACGTTGGGATTGACTGCTTCACCACGTAGCCGTCGAACTTGTTGTTCTAAGAAATCAACCCGCTGCTCGCGTTTGTCTAAGAGTGTTTGACCGATGTCGATCTGGTCCTCCAGCTCGTGGAACACACGGCTGTGATCCCTTCGCTCCTCGTCAAGGACCTCGTGCTGATTTCGCAAGCGCTCTGACAAAAGTTCGTTCGATACACGCTGGGCCTCTAGCTCTGCTTCAAGCGCCGCGTTGGCCTGCTCCAACTCCGTGATGTAGTCCTCCTGCGTCGGTGCGTCGAGGCCAAGATCGTCGTACAGCTTCTGATGCAAGTCACCGCGTGCAGAGCCGGCTCTCCCAGTGGACATGAGTCCAAGCTTGCTAAATGTTTTGGTAAGCTTCTCCGGGTCCATCTCCGCGGTGTCGGTGCGATGCGTCGGCCACACAATGTTCAACTTCGCATTGCAAAGTCGAAGCTCGTCGCGTAGGGCTTTCGTTGCTAACGCTGCCTCGTCGCGTCCTCTCTTAGCCTCTTCGCACTCCTCACGAACTGCTAAGTGGGATCGAGTACGGTCAGCGATATCCTGGTACATGAGCGCCGCCACCCGTTCCCAGTGTGTCGCTGACGCCTTGAAGTGATGCAATTCGTCCCGAACGTCGTCTTGGGCACGTGTGGTGGCATCGCTGGAGATGCGCACAAAGTCCTCGAGCATCCCTAAATGTTCTCGCTCCATCGCCGTGCGCTGCTGCACGAGGGCACCAATCTCCCGCTCAAGCTCTGTCACCCTGTCTTTGTTCATGTTGCCCACTTGTGCCTCTCTCATGATGTTGAGGGTGCGCTTCCGCTCTCCTGTAAGCTGATCGTTGAGGTTCTTCATCTCTACTAGTAATGATCGGTTGGTGTTCTCTTGGGAGGTGAGAGATGTTTCAGTGAGGCTCAATCGAGATTGCAAACCGGCTACCAGTGTCGCCTTCTCCTTTAACTCGGAGAGCAAACCACGAACATCGCGTGATAGACCATCGTTGCCGTCGGTCGAGACCAGAAGCCGCGTGCGCAAGTCTTGAATTTGCCCCTCCAATACTGACCGTAGTCGTTCCTTCTCGGCAACTTGGGTCTTGATCGCTTCCTCCGCCTGGCGGGTGCTGTGGTCGGCAACGTGAAGTCTCTGCGCACACAAGTCTCGTTCACGAACTGCTTGGTGAAGTTCCAACGTCACACCGTCAACCCGTGCTTGCGTGCTAGACACTGTTTGTCGAAGGGTGTGGATTTCATGCTCCTGAACCTTCGTCACGTTCTCTGCTTCCTCAAGCTTGTGGCGCAATTGCTCAGTGGCTTGGTAGAGCTGATTCACTTGTACAAAATGTTCAACCGTCTTTTCTGCTCCCCACACCAGACGGGGATCAGGTGGTAAAACTTCGTGGTGGGGCTGAGGCAGTGGGGCGGGTTCAACTTCGAGGGGCTTTGGAGATGCTGACATGCGACCCGTCCCTGGGCGTGAAGACGAGGACGTTGGCCGTGGCTTTGACATCGCCTTCGACGCCGACGCGGGGCGGGGCGGAGAGGGACGCAAGTCATTACGCTGCGTGAACGACGGTGACGGTGGCTGAATGTTCGGCGAGCCATGCGGGAGAAGGGGCGTTCTCTCCACAGGTGTGTGAATGACGCTACTGTTGGTTTCCTTAGCGCTCGCCCCCGGTCTCCGCTTGCGCTCTTGTACCGCCGCGAGCTGAGCTTCTTTTTCCTTTCGCTGCACGTCCTTCTGGAGCGCCAAATAGCGCTGCTCCAAGTTCAGATAGCTCTCTTCCCAATCTTTGCCAGTTTTTCGGCCAATGTTGTGAGACATACAGTACAATATGTGACCTCCTTCGTCCTTCTGGTCAACAGTCAAGGTAAAGGGTAATGATGTCGCACGTTGCACTATTCTTTTACAGCAAGAATCATTCAGTAGTTGTAGTGTATAGAATCCCCAGTTCTTGTGAGCGTCACAACCCTTTTGCCTTCACCTAAACTTCTTTCCACTGAGCAAGTTTTTGAACGGCGTCAAGTCTGGCATTACGAGTGCAATAAGGCCAAGCCCAAGCACGTACCCTGCCTGGACGAAGTACGACGCGAAGTCTGTGAACGCATGAGTATCGCAAAACACATTCACCAGCCCCGTCACGATGTTGGAAAACACAAAGTAGACAAGTTGATGGGCGTTGATTTGGGAGGTGTAGTATCCAAGCGGCTCGAACGATGTCTTGAAGGAACTACGGCGCTGCATGTTCCACAAGGTGGGAAGGAACCAACGATTCAAGCCAATGCACAGCCGTGTGAGAAACGCATTCATGCCGATGCAGAACAGGATGTACGGCGTGTTGCAGATGCGACGACTGAAGGCTTGCACAGCCACATGAGGCACCGCGCCTTGATCTACAAGCACAGCAACAAGACAAAGCGAGATCGCCACGAGTTGATCTCGCAGCACCGCAACCCACGAGGCGTCGTCGCGCAATGCTCCCTTCTGCGCATAGAAACGACCGCCTAGGAATATTGCAAAGAAACCAAGCACTGATGCAATGCCCTCTCTATTGGCTTCGATGATGTTGCGCCGCTCTTCCTCGTGCATGAAGTACTCTGTATTCTTCATCAACCAGCCATTGTATGGTAACACAATGACCAGCATCACCGCAAGGCCCACTAGCCACGTACGGCGCGATGGGATTCGCTCGACAACGCACATCAGCAGCGGCATCGCCGCAAACGTCACAAACGCATTCCAATGTTGTCCGTACTCA
>CYKH01000586.1:20739-38947 GCA_001460835.1 Bodo saltans | reverse complement strand
CGACGATCCAGCGGCAATCTTACACTCAAACACAACTGGAGGTGCACGCCGTGGGGCATTTGACGGAGCAGCAGCAGCAGCAGCACCTGGAACATTAGGGCCCACTGATAGAGGATGAGGCCGTGGCGCCGCTAATACTCTTGGCGTAGGCATGTGTGACGAAAGTATTGCGCTTGTGATCGCAGCGGCTGGGCGGGCAGTTGTTTTCGATAATGCTGGTGATAGAGCTCGTCGTCTCGGTGTTACGGTCGCGGAAGTCCCGCGTGTTGCGGCCAGCGAGATCTCATTTTGAATTCTTGATCGCGTTGATTTGAACGGTGTTTGTCTCGTTGGTTCGGCTCGTGCAGGTTGCGGAGCAAATCTCAAAAGCTTCACGTCAACCGCGCGTAACGTCACTGTCTCCAAGCGCTGAAACAAGTGGAAGGCCTGCATGAATAAGAAATGAGTATTTCGTCGCTCCAGCAAGTCGTCCAAAACTGGAAAGTAGGAAAAGATATCATGCAGTTCCATGAGGCAGTAGGCAAACGACAAATTAGCCGCTAGTTGTTCCGGTGTGGTAGGATTGCGATACACGCTGGAGAGGTCCACGTCGACCCCAATGGTGTTGTGCATCGCAAATATCCAGACAAGACCATCCCGAAACGCAGCGTCAAAGGCCTTTCCGTCGCAGTCACAGGCCACAGGGACAAGAAATTCGAGGTCGTAGAGCTTCGCCACGGAGCGGTACCACTGCACCATCGAAGGAGCCAAGCGGAATCGCTCCCTTACCACGCTGACGTGAAATATGTGAAAAAGAAAGGAAGAAATTGCCTCGTAGTTGCCGCCGTACAACGCCTCGACTGGTGGCACGTCTGCATCGGAGTGAATACAGAAATCTATTGCGACGCCACTGTATCGGGTCACTGCGGAAAGGTCTTCCGAGGTCATCACGGTCACAAATCGACGCCGCGCTTGAGAGAGGAGCCTCGCAGCGTCATGAACGCCGCCTTTGTTGGACGCGATTGGTGCGTACATGGATGGCATGTGCCCCACGGACGTTTCAACGCGAGACAGAAGAGTGTTCAGGACGACCCCATCACGGAGCTTATCACACACGAGTCGTGCACCAGCGATGCGTCGATGCTCAGCGGTGTCATCTTCGTCGGTTGGACCATCAAGTAACGCACAATCCGTCACACTTTCCACCCACCTTATGTACTGTCTAAATTGAAGGACGCCTGATGCCGTTTTGTTGGGTGGGGTGAACATCCAGCTCTTACTCACTTCACAAAGGAAAGAAAAGAAAAGAAACGCTACTTTGGCACATCAACGAAACATAAGCATGACATTGGAAGACAAACGAGCGCAGAAGAATCAAAAAACCGTCTCCTACTTCACGTACACTCGTGGAATGCGTATCGATAAGCTCGTCATCAACTCGTACGTGATGGTGCGGGCCGCATCAGCCTGCTCTTGAATGTTGTCGCTCCATAGCAGCACTGGATGGCCAACCTTCACTCGTTTTTCAACCGCCTCTTTTGACATGCCGAGTTTTGACAGAGGAAACGCAATTGCCGTGAGGTCCATGTTAACGTTACCGTGGACGTGTCCTTGGATGCCATTCACGTTGATCGTAAGTCCTTTGTAGTAACGAAGGAACCCATCTGCATACCCCACCGATAGCAACGCAATAACACATGCATCCTCCACCGCATTCATGCCGTACCCTACAAAGTCGCCAGCCTGGACAAACATTGTGTGGATCACGTTGCACATAAAGTGCCCGACCTGTTTTCCCTTCCAAAGACGCTTCGGCACGAGAACAGATCCGGGGCCATACATCATCAAGCCAGGACGGACGTATGTTTCATTGACGCCAATGCGTTGTTCGATCGCACCCGAGTTCGAGACAGATGTTTCATGTACTTCGATGCCAGCGCCACGGAACTCTCTCACAGCATCATAAAACTTCGCCAGCTGAGAAGTTGTGCGATCTCCTGGTGTGATTTTATTCCCACTGCATGCAAAGTGCTGCGCAAGATGTTGGATCTTTGTGACACCAGCCTGATGCAGCATTGGGATTGCGTCTTGTACTTCCTTAGGGGACAGCCCAAGGCGGTTCATGCCGGTGTTTAATTTCAAAAAGAGGGGCCTCCTCCTGAGCTCTGGCGTCCCAAGGAATACCTTGAGGTTTGGCATTGTCCCTACCACAGGAACGAGAGCATTACCATGCTTTTCATACGCCACGCGCACGGCCGGGTTGCTCAGCTCGGTATCAGAAAAGACGACAATGTCAGCCGGTGCTGCCTTGTCAGGGCTTCGAATGGCCACTTGCCTCGACTTCACTGCTGATCGTTGCATCGTCTTATTTGTCTTCATAATCTCAAGAGCCTCGCCAAGGCTTGCAACTCCCAAGCGGCGTTGCCCCAAGTCCTTCGTAAGGAAATCAGATATCTCATTGATGCCGTGTCCATAAGCGTTCCCCTTCACCATCGGGATCAATAGTGCCTTCGGTGCCAGCCGCTGGATCTTCGTGACATTATCGGGTTCCTATAACTCCACGTGAAAGTGCATCCTCCTCACTGCGTAACTGTTAGCAACCCACTCAAAGCAGTAGAGAGATGTTTCTAACACAACGGATACACTTTCTTTGCTTTAGTTAGATCCCCTTCTCAAAGAAATAGTCGTGTAGTAAACGAGTTAATACACAGGCATCTTCTGAATCAAGGCTACGTGTTAGCCAAAGAACACACTCAGCAGCGTAGATAGTACAATATATGTATGCAGGAGCAATAGGTATGCAACGAAGCCTCGTCGCCACTGGAGGTTGGACAAAATAAAGCGACCCATCAACATGTTTCCTCGATCGAGAACTTCAACGACCGATTCCGTCGTGACATTCAGCTTCCCGTGGCGGAAGATAAGCAGCGGCCTGCGTGCAGACTCTGTGTCGTGTTCAGCATTTGTTGCCAACACAGAGAGTGTTGCTGTGCTGCGATCCATCTTAAGGCTTTGCACTTCCATCTGCAACCGATGAATTTCTTGTGAGCTTGCCTCTTCCAATGCTAACAGGCGTTGACGAAGTCTATCGCGTTGAGACGCAAGGGCAACAAAAGTGTCTTCCAGCTCAACCGGGTTGCTAGCATCGGCAGGGGTGAACGTTGTGATATCACTGACGATGGGCGACGATGCAGCGATCGGAAGTCCGTCGGATGAAGGGAGCCCTTCACGAGGCTTGGCTTCGCTTTGTAACAAGCGCTCTTTCTGTTGAAGGTCTGCTTCCACAAGCCGAACAGAGTTCTGAGTGCGATGCAGTTCATCCTGAAGCCCCTTCGCGAAGGCTTTCTGACTTACAATCTCATTGCGGGCGGCGTCTAATTGAGCGCTGAGAGTGTCAGTGCGGTCCTCTGCCTCTTTCTCAAGGTTCCTAAGGGCTGCGGCGTGCTCTTGGCAAATCGCTTCCCGATCTGATGAGGCTTGTGCTTGGTCGTGCTGACGCAGCGCTTCAACCTTCGCAAGTGCACGCTCAAGCTCACTCACGTGCTCTTCGAGCATCATATTAGCGGCCTTTGTCGAAGTGCGAGATGGGGTCGGCGCCCCTCCAGACTCCGGGCTCATTGCTCCCCTCTCTGACTGCAGGGAGGTAAGAGACGCCAATAGACGGCCGATCTCGCTGTCCTTGAGCGCAACCTGCGTGTTGGCCTCGTCGAGCTCTTCGACAAGTCCAGCGATTTCACGCTCACGGGCTGCCTCCACGTCCTCAAGTTTGCTTCTCAGTGAGATCAGCTGCTCGGAGCTTCCCTGTTGTAGCAGTCTCCAACGCACACTCTCTTGCTGTACCTGAGCAAGCTCCTGGGCGGCGGACGCCTCACGTTGCTGATATCCACGCAAGATGCCCTCCCACTCGTGCGATGTGTCTGCGGCGCTTTGCTGCACTGCCTCAGCACGCTCGTGCTGCGCTTCATCGAGCTCCTCTCGCAGGTTGGCGATTGTGACCTCCTGATTCTTCAGCCCGGCCAGTTCCGCCTCTCGCTCCGCTACTACGCGTCGAAGTTGCTCCGTTTCTTGGCTAGCGCTGACAAACTCCAAGATCGTCTGCTTCTCACGTGCAAATTTTTCCATCATTGGGTACGGGTCGGTCATGGCTCGAACACGCTCCATGAGCTCCGCGTACAAGGTGTCTGCATGCTTCAGTGACTTTGTCAGCTCATCCACGTGTCCTTGATAGCTCTTCACGAGGCTACCAAGCTCATTGACCTTTTCCTCTTGAGAATATTTCGCAAATTCTTTGGTGCGGCTGCTGAGAAGGCGCCGAGAACTTCCAAGCTGCTCTCGCGCCTGACCAATAAGTTCACGCTCGTCTTGACGCTGAATCGACTGCAACTGCACATGCTTCCACTTGTTCGTCAGTTCTTCAAACGCAGTCAGCCGCACAGACCAACGCTGGTGCACATTGGAGGCCATTCAGAAAAAAATCTTGTGAGAGTTAAGTAACAAAACAACAAGCACAAAAAGAGTTTTGAAAATATCTGTGGAGTTCGCAGATAAGCAATCAGGTGTATCGCAAAACTTCAAAAACTATCGCTTCCACAAGGCGCGAGGAACAAAGGTCGTGGCGGAAGGTCGAGGAGGCAGCGATGGTTTGGCGACGGGTCGCTCATCGGCTACCTTCACCGGCGCTGCGGGTTTCGACGCCCGCGATGCTTCATCGGCGGTATTGTCGTTGTGTTTCGGAACGCCGCCTAAAAGATTCATCTTTTCCTTCACGGCCGTCACGCTGGTGCCCTGAGCCAACGAGATCGACACGGAGGCCTCCTTAAACTTCGTCTTGTCGCCCAGGGCTAACAAATTGGACGCCAACGCAGCCCGTCGATCTCCGCGGAACTCCACCAAGTAGAAAGGCTTCCTCGACCAGAAAGCATAGGCCACCTCAACCGGTGCGTCAGGTTTGAGCTCTGAATGCTTCACACCGTCGACGTCCTTTTCTTCGTAGTATTCCGTCATACCGATTGCATCTCTGTGCTCAAAGAAATATCCATTCAGAAGGTCCCACGGTTTGGAAATGTGTCGGCATTGAAGATAAATTGTTTTGCTGCGCTCATCGTTGTCTTCATCTCGAGCACGTTTCCTCGGCTGTTCAGATGCATTGTCCCCAGACATCTTGGCCGGGTGTGCGTAATGTGTGCGTGTGAGCTGCAACAAAACAAAAAAGAAAAGGAAAGATACAGTGAGCTTCGCAATACAACACATACTACACATGGTGAGTGTCCGATGTTGTGTTCATTTATTTGAGAGGAGAGCTCAGACTCAAGTGCTCTTCCATAAACTTGTAGTTCTTGCGGAGCTCCTTCACCCGCCACGAGAGGTCCGTGTCGAGAAATCTCTTTGCACGTAGTTCCTCAATTCGGGCTTCGTCTTCATCAACTTGCGACAGCAGTGACCAGTCTCTCAGCGGCCTCAGAGACTTGACCCACTTCGCTGTATCGAATGCACCAATGTCGTTCTTCTGCATAAACTCATCATCCACCTTCACACGGACCGCGCCAACCTGGCGAGAGTACAACGCGTTGAGGACCTGTGTTGAGCGCAGCGGCAAAATGCCGCTAAAAGGTGTCGTGACGGGGCGAAAGCCGCCGTCAGAGTTCAAAATACTACGTCGAAATACAATGCTGAAACGCTGTGCTTCTACGGGAAGGACCATGTGAAAATACACATAGCGAGACGGACCTGACATCACATAGACGCTGTTGTCGGGAATCATGACCTCCAGCTCCTCGCCATTCTGCACGTGCACAAACTTCATCAAAGCGTTGGCGCCCATGCTCGCAATCGCGAAGATATCGTCGTAGACAAACAAATTATCCAAGTGGGCACGAATGAAGTCCCCTGGCTCATACAAATTGGCCGTCTGATTATTCAAGTGGCCTGACGGAACCACGTCATCTTGCTCCATTCGCTGAATTAACTTTTCGAATGACGACACAGGGAGAGGAGGCAGCTGGAAACGTCCGTCGCTTTGACGGATGGAGGCGGATCTGCGTGTGTACACATCAACGTACCCCTTCCGCAGCTCTGCCTGTTCATGGGTTTGCACGTAATTGGGGAAGATGGTAAGCCCAAACTCCGGACCGAAAGGTTGATACGGATCATCACCAGCGAGGTACGCCAAGCTTCCACCCTTCCAGAGGTGCTTCGCCACGTGCACAATCTTCTTCATGCAACCCTATTCTCTGGTTCAAGCACAACAACAAAAAGAATCAAAAAATGGGGAAAGATAATATGTGCTCAGATAAACTAGACTTGTGCGAAGTTGCATTCTTGCAAAGATGGTGTTTCTTTTTTTCTGTCTCTTCCCTTGTTCTTTTTTTTCACTGAGAGCGATCACAAAAACATATGTGTGTTGTTGGACAAAGAATTCTTACGCTCCACGAACACCTCCACGAACACCGTACAAGTACGTGTCCTGTGACCCACCCACGACCATATCGCCCACTGGCAGGGGGGCGTACTTCAGTGCGAGTTGCACTCCATGTGCCCACAGTACCTTGCCGGTTGAGATATTGACGGCGCCGATACTTGCATCGATACCAGCGTACATCACAGACATGTCGGCATTCAGCGATACATCTGCAGAGCTGATCGCGTAGGTGGTATTCCAAGCTGTGGTACCGTTACGCTGGAATAATGCAAATGTATAATCATCGTAGCCTCCAATAAAGTACAACGATGTGGTTGCTAAGATCCTCACCGCGTCGTAGCCATCCGTCCACGCCGTCGCAGTCCATAACATCTCGCCTGTCACGACGCTGTAGCACACCAGGAAATTGCGGATCCCGCTGTAGTGCGTTGTGATGGTAAGGAATGTCTGCTCATCTGGTGAGAGGACGACAGGGCCAGGACCGTACTCGTGGGTATGGTTCCACAGAAGTGCCCCTGTCGATGCGTTAAGGGCAACGAGCTCAAGTGAACTCCACTCATCGAATGTCACGAGAAAGACGTCAAGGCTGGTGGCAGCGTAGATCGAAGTTGCTCCGCTTCCAGCAATGGTGCGCTGTGTCGACCATATGGTAACACCAGTGATGCAGTTCACTCCCACAACGTAGACGTCGTTGCTCAACGCGCACACCCCTCGCACTACGGCGGGAAGCGCAAAGAGCGCCACGGTATTGTTCCAAAGGACATCGCCGGTGACGGCATGTAATGCAATCACACCCGAAGGATTGTAGTTTTCGTCCTGAGTGTGAAGAAACAGGATCGGTAATGACGCGTCAGGGGAAAGGCGGATGACGTTGACGTCTGGCGTCACCGATGTGCGCCATTGCTCGCGTCCAGTCAAGAGATCAAGGGCAACCACGACACCGGAGAAGCCATGGACCACCACGAACAGCGTAGTGCCATTTTGTAGAACGTTGTGCTCCTTGACAATATTAGCATAGGTCCACAGGAGTGCTCCACTAGTCGCAGTGAACGCTTGAATGCCTGCTGCTGTGGTGGCCACAACTGTGGCGCCACCAACGACGGCCACTGGATGAGATGTGGAGCTGTTTGCTCGATACGCCCACATAAGTTCTCCTGGGGCGTAGGGCGTGGGAGCTGGCGGCACTGGCGTGATCGCAACGCATGTCCGATAGTCACGCAGGCACAGCTCCGTTGAGCTGTTGCAGCAAATTGCCCCTTGCGTTGGGTCCGGTTGGCAGCATTCTTGCCCGCTGTAGCAACAGCCCCGGGCACAGTGAACGGAGCACTGGGCGCTGGCTGTGCCAACAACCACAGCGACAGAAATCATAAAAGCAATGTATGTACTGATCATTGATGCCTTTGGATAGAAAACGAACGTGGTGATCTCGTGAAACAATTACACGAGCAACTCTCACAAGAATCATATGAAAGAAACAAAAGAACGTGATGAAACTATTTCCTCCTGTGGCGATAACGCCGCTTCGCTCGGAATGCGGCCTCGCGCAGTGCAGCGATCCGAAAGCGCACGAGGCGCTGCTGCGGCGGCCCAAGCGGCACTGCAGCAGTCCCCATCGCCCCGTATGGTCGTTGGTGAAGTTGATCACGCTCTATCACCCAATTCTGAGTTTTATTGGCAACAAACTCATCGTCAGCAGCATCATGGGGCGGTACCAGGAATCGCGACACAAGGTAATGATGGTTGGGAAACAATCTTACCGCACCGCAGATGTCGACGGTCAGCAACATGCCTAACGTTTGGTCATACACGAAGCACCCCGGACCAAACATAGTGTGCGGAAAGATGCAATGATGGTCCAGGAGCATGGCAATACCGTTGATGGTTACTGGAAGAAACTCAGCCACCTGCAGCACATGCACCTCCAGCGCTGAGACATGGTGCAGCGATGAGATGTGATCAATGACGTCGTCCGTGTCCCGCCCAATCATGTGGACCACCACGCGATCCCACGAGCTCTCAACAGATGCGGCCACGCTGCACAAACCGCACCAGTAGAACTTCGAGGCGTCATCCAACTGAATGCAATGGTCTTCCCCCCATGATGGGCCAGTCGGCGCTACAGCAGAAATGATGTCAACCTCAGCAGCGTTCATGTGGGCATGCAGACAACTTCAACTTCCCGCTTCGACAATGATCCCTCTCTGAAATCAAAACAAAATGCAAAATTGTAAATTGGATGAGAGGCCGCTTCATCAGATGATGGCACTCGATCTACGTGATTGATTGGAATCACCTTGCCAAAACATTCAGCAAGTCGCAAGTGGGTATGATGCTTTCTTTTTTCCAAGATTGAAAGGTATGATATAAAATACAGCACGTGGAGCGAAACTGCGAGGGACACAAAGAATCATCTCCCAATCGTGAAAATAAAAGTGGTGGGGAGCGGAGGGTGGGGAAGATAGGGAAGGACGAAACTGAAGAAAATGCACAAAGTAAAAGAACACACCGTCACACTCACACATATGATGAAGACATACCTGCTACCACAGCTTGAGCTGCGAGAAGGTAAAGGAACCGTTGCACAGAGGGGCGACCGTCAAGTCTGAGCTCACCACTACAGAGCAGCCAGATGCAAAGTCGACACTACAGTATCCACGCACGCCGAATCCATCGGTCGTCACGTTGTTGATTAGCTGCTCACGAACTCGCTCTTTGATGCGACCGTTCATACAGATCCACTTCTCTATCAGGCGGTTTTCACCACCCTTGGTGGGATTCGTGTTCTGTGTGCAGCAGCAGTTGTATCGGAAGTCATTCCACGAGGAGTACCCAGCGAGCTCCGTCTCAGTGTTTGCGGGAGATGGGAAGGGGCCTAGGACGGTAGAGGTTTCTCTTGTAATCACACCAATCACGCAGAGGCTCAGTGCAACAGCCCCAAGCACGCCTGCTATCATGAGAAAGAGCTGCAAGCGCGTCTTCACGGAGCGGTCAATGAAGAGATCTACATCACCCTGATCATCGTTGAGTTTCAGCGTTTCCATTTCAAGATCATTGCGGACCTTGGCTTTCGCTTCTTGATTCAATCGCAGGCGCTTCAGTTGTTTTCGACGTCGCTCTTCTACTGTTTCGCGAACCGAGGGAAGGAAATTGTGTCCATTCGTCTTTGTGTGCGGCGAGGCGTCAGTGGTCGCGGTCGTAGAAGTCACTTGCAGAGCGGGGTTCATCGATACGGATGCAGCCATCATCTCCTCTTCACGCTTCTTTTCGTCCTCAAGCTTTTTCTCGATCTCCTGAGTAAGCCGATTCATTTCTTCCTTCTCCTTTCTCTCGTCATCCGCCTTGCCAGAGGACCACTCGAGGTACAAGCCAAACCCAACAGCCAAAAGAGGCAGAAGACCGTTGATGCCGATGACGATGTACATGACAACACTGGGGATGTCCACACCCTGTAAGAGTAGGATACTGATCACGCAAGCGCCGCTAAGACAGATTGACATCAGCACGGCGATACGCGCCTCAAACTTCGCAACAAACGGGGTGTAGTACAGCAGGAGCATGAAGGAAATAAAGTGAATAATGACCGAGCAAAGCAACGCGATCATCTGTGGGCTCGTAGACGTATTCCGAATGACGTAACTGGTGGTACTGACAATCAACAACTTCTGCAGAATCAAGAATAGCCTCACGTAACGGAATTGATATTGAAACGGAGAAAACAGGAACTTCGCTACGTTTTGGGACTGGATCACCTGCTTGTGCCACGTAGCACGCTCAAGGTCAAAGTCCGGGTCGTTGTCGGGCACTTTAATTTCTTTGATTGGGAATTTCTCTTTCAGCGTGGACGATGAGATTTCAATGAGCGAGTAAAACATTGCAGGGACACCGAGGATGAACATCACAATAATAATCCCTGCGGCTGGCCAAAAGAATGTGCGCACGTTGCTGCACTCGGTAGAGATGGAGTATTCTAGGCGGTTGCCATTGCTTCCCACGCACATTGAGTTTTGGAGGACAACAGGGCACAGTTGGCCCGATGCCGGGGTGCAAGACACGCAGTAGTCGTTGCTGCTAAGAGTGGTGTCATTAGCGTAGATGAAAGAGCCATCGTCGGGCAATCGATAGCCGTTGGGGCATGAAAAACTGTTGCAATTGAACATCAAGAACACGCCGGCTCCGATGGGGATGTATGCCAACGAAATGGTGAGAAGGAACACTCGGAGGAACTTGGATTCAAACCAAGAATGAAGCGCCCATTGCTTCCTGCGGCCTGCTTGAGACAAGCACATCACAAACCACACCAAGAACACGAGTGCAAATAATCCCGCTACACCAGACAGGCCATGCGCAAAGTTTTCTCCTACATTGTCCAGTTGGTCTTGCAGGGCGGTGGTGCCTATTCCCCAGCATAGCACGCCAAACGCACAGCACGCCACAAAAATCACAAAACTTTGCAGAGTGGAGAAGATGCTGATGGACTTGGTCTCCTCATCCATCACTTTGGAGCGTTGCTTCACTTCCGAGTCATCGTCTTTGATGCACCGCTGGTAAACTAAGAATATCACCGCCATGGTGACGAGATCAGCGATGCCAGCGTAGAGCATCAACTGGGCAGTGTCAGACGTGATGTTCAAGTCCGTTGTTGCCGCAATAATTTGGCCGAGGAGGCCGGCAAGGGTTACCATAATACCGAACACGACCAGTAAATACCACAACACGACGCGCTTCTCATTCAAAAATAATAACCCCGCCACCACAAACACCAACGGGCCAACAACAGAAAGAAACATAAAGTACACGCGTATATCATTCAGCGATGGGAACCACGTTGAAAAGAGATCAAGATTGATGTTGATGGCAGCCACGTAGCGGATGGGAGCTTTCCAGGACTCAGGGAAGTTGATCTCAGGAATATTCACAATAGTGCTGAAGTACTGCGCAAAGCTGACAACAAGTTCGACGACAACGTTCATATGATGATGACACTTGCGAGTTGTGGCGGGAAGAATGTATGCGAAATTTGGCCGAGGAGGCCGGCAAGGGTTACCATAATACCGAACACGACCAGTAAATACCACAACACGACGCGCTTCTCATTCAAAAATAATAACCCCGCCACCACAAACACCAACGGGCCAACAACAGAAAGAAACATAAAGTACACGCGTATATCATTCAGCGATGGGAACCACGTTGAAAAGAGATCAAGATTGATGTTGATGGCAGCCACGTAGCGGATGGGAGCTTTCCAGGACTCAGGGAAGTTGATCTCAGGAATATTCACAATAGTGCTGAAGTACTGCGCAAAGCTGACAACAAGTTCGACGACAACGTTCATATGATGATGACACTTGCGAGTTGTGGCGGGAAGAATGTATGCGAGAGAGGATGATCTGTGGAAGATAAAGATGTGTGTGTGCGGTCTAGTCGGTTGCCCACCTTTACAGGAAGTGCGTGCCAGCCTATCAACAAGAACAAAGAGAACAAGTGAACGATAACACGCAAGTGGGAGAATTCCTCGGCGACAGTACTCGTTGTGCATTGATTTGTATTTGATGGGAATAACGATTGAAAATAGTATCACTTGCAACGAAACTACGCTTTGGTTGTTGTTCTATGTTCTGATGTATGGAAGGCCATTTCAGAGGGCCAGAAATGCTCGTATTAAGACTCCCTCGATCACTCTTCCGTTGTTCGGCCTCGCTTCTTCAGCACATTAGATGGCCGAGATAAAAAGTTGCCACGCTCCTGCGCGTCAAACTTCTCGATGCTGTAGCGGAGCATCGTCCGTGGCATGTCGGCGATGTGCGTGTCGAGGAAAGATCGCAGCAAGTCGGGCTTACGAATGCCTGCTTCACGCAGCATCCAGCCACACGCCTTGTGCATCAAGTCCTCCTGTTCTTTCGCCTCAATAAGGCGGCGGCACATGAGGAATGTGTCGTCCAGCTGCCCTGCTCGGATAAGAGACAGTGTTGCGACCACACCGACGCGTCGCATCCACATATTCTTATCGTCCACAAGGGCGTGGAGGGGCTGACGATCATCGACGGTTTTGTAATAGTTTCCAACGATGTTCGGGGCGGAGCAGTCCACAAGATTCCAGTTATTGACGTGGCCTGCTTGCGTGGCGTTGAGGTACCACGTCACAACTTGGTGCTGCGTCATCTGGGGGAGCTGCGATGCTTTGTGCTGATCAAAGACATCAATCAAGAAGAGAAGGCCAAGGAAGCGCTCCTCGTTGAACGGCGATGCGAGCAGCTCCTTCACCTCGGCTACGGTGGAAATATCCTCGCGATGTGCCTTGTGAACGGAACGAGCCAAAGGGACCGTAACGCCAATGAACTGGTCGCCATCCCCGTACTCACCTGGGCCACACTTGAAGAACCTCGAAAGCTCTGGGACGCGCTTCTTGTCAGCGAGCTTCCGTAGTTCGCGTTGGATCAGCGGGACTCCTCGAAGCTTCGCCATAACTGCTGATGTTTTGAACTGAAGTCTTGCAACAAGAAGTGAAACGATAAAGGCATTCACGCACACACAGCTACAACAAAAATAGCGCAACGCAACAGCTTTGTAGCAAGCGGGAATAAGCCCCCAAGCAACGGCAAGGTCAGAACTTCGTCGAGGATGGTCGAACAGTACGTAGTGCCTCATCGAAGTCGCTCAAAGTCAGCGGGGGTAATTCAGTGACCTCCTTCCTCATGAGGCGCCGCAGGGGAGCCATGGCGGTAACGCGGCAAAGTTCCCGAAGGTCTGAGCCGGTGAACTTCTCCGTTCGTAACGCGACAGCACTCAAAATCTTACTGCCATCCTTGTTATCATTCAATTCCTTTTGCAGTAAAATGGACAAAATATCTCGGCGGGCAGGCACGTCTGGGAGGCCGACTTCGATACGAATAGGCATGCGGCGCACAATCGCATCGTCAAGAATATTTGGGCGATTTGTAGCGCCCACAACGAGAATCTTGGGAGCCTCAGTATTTGCGCCTCCATCCTGCGTGGAGGAGTGTTGAAGGAGTCCATCCCAATTGGTGAGAAAAATTGTTTTCGCGTGGGTGTACACGGCGGAATCCGACTCATTCCGCGTCGACAACAACGCGTCAATCTCATCGACAAAAATAACGCACGGAGATAATTTTCGTGCAAGCGAGAATACGGCAGACGCCAATTTCTCACTGTCGCCAACCCACTTTGTGAACAGCTTCTCTACACGGACGTCAAGGAAGTAACCGTTGATTTCTTTGGCAAGGGCTCGCGCAAGGAGCGTTTTCCCTGTTCCTGGAGGCCCATAGAGCAGCACACCTGTAGGGTGTGAGCGCAGCCCACCGGAGCCAAAGAATTCTGGGTGCTGGAACGGCCACACAACGTGCTCCTTGAGCAACTCTTTCGCCTTATCAAGCCCTCCTACTTGATCAAAGGTGTCGCGTATGTTTGCGGGGTCCACAACATTGTCTGCAATGGACGCTTCTTCTTTTGTGAGGTCGACCTGCTTCTTGCCTAGAATTTTCTTACTCCTAGTTCCCATGCCTAAGAAGTCCCACGACATGCGGCGGTACATGTACAGCAGAACGCCAATGTAAAGGTACACAACGAGTGGGACTCTGCGAGAGGAGTGCAGAAGCTCGTGAACTGTAGACAGTGCACGCTGGAACCAACTGGACATACCTACCGTAGCGCTGCTTCTGTGATAAAATCATGCAAGAGACAATGTATGCGTTGTCATGGAGTGCGACGAGAAAAGTAATCAATTCGAAACAAACTCAGCGGAATGGACAAGTTACCCTGAACCGCCATCGATCTTGTAAGAGAAAAGGGAACCGTTATGCTCGTGGATGGACTTCAATGTCCCTTGTCTCACCAGTTGCGAAGGTAGCAACACCGCGCTCACCGATGTGGAGGTGAACCGCGGCCTTGCGTGTGAGCTCATCCGCCTCGTCGAGGGAAACTGCTTTGCCGTCAACCGTCAATGTAGAATTCTCCTGCGTTGCTTTGGGGTTCATAGCAAGCGCCTTGGTCTTCATCGTAAAGCAAAATCCGTGAGCTGCGATGACTTGGCGCTGTAAATGGAAGCGATGCAGGCCACAGTACTCGGACCACGCGCCTGAGTAGAGGTAGGGCATGCCGAGACCCAGATGATTCACGACGGCAATGTTGTAGCATGCTGTGACACCGCTAGCACATGTGAAAATCATGTCTTTGACGTCCGTTGTGCCGGGGAGAGTCGTGCTCCATTTTGCGCGAAGGGCCTCCTCACTGTGTAGCTTACGCTGTCCTGGTACGGTGTCATCCATATTGGCGTTCCAGGGATGGTTGACCGCTCCGGGCATGTACCCAGGGATAGGGTCCGCCCCGTACGGGCGCACGGTGGAGTTGTAGCGGATGGCAAAGCGCGCATCGACGATCTTGGCGCTGAGAGGGAGCTCGTTGAGCTCAAGTGCCTTGGCAAACTCTGTGCCATAGGGCCACTCAGAGAGGGGCGTCTCCTCTGGGCGCTGTTCGCCAGTTTCCGTGGGAAGACCAGCGGCGACATACGCCTGAACGCCCCCCTCCAGGACGTAGGCCTCGACGCCCAGCGATTGCAGCATCCACCACACACGTGAAGCCGCCATGCCTCCTGCCTGATCATCGTAGCATAGCACCGGCAACTTACCGATTCCGCGGCGAACACAAAGATCGATGAAGTTCTTGACGGCTGGGAGGGGATGCCTTGCAGTGGTACCAGTAAGGGGCCCTGTAGCCTCTGCATCCAGGTCAATAAACGACGCTCCTGCCACACGTTGCTTCACATACTCGCCAATGCCGTAGTGTTGCGGATTCTCCAGCGAGTAGCGCACATCCAAAATGCGCAGCTTGGAGATCACTGGGGCAACGTCGGCAACAGAAACAAACACTCTTCGTGGGAACATGAGAATGATATCACTTAACTGCGCAAAGGGAAACAAAGAGAAAAAATGATGACGTAGCACATACGATCACAGACAACCAGTGCCAAGGATTAGCGATGGCACAGACATTCGGAAAAAGGTGGGCGGCTACAGCGAGGGACGGAAAAATGTTTCCTTCACTGCCGCATCAATAGTCTGAGTGCCTCTTCCACGGCGGAGTTGGCTTGCCATTCGCTGCTTTGGCTTCAGAGGCTTAAGCTCTGGTGGGAGCGCATCCTTCGCCAATTGTTCTTTCCGCTTCGCCTGCTGTACAAACGAACTAAACTTTTTGAACTTGCGGTGCTCCATTTTTTCCTCCACAACGGCCGCTTTGGCATTGGCAATCTGCTGCTCCACCAGCTCAGCCTGCTGCACAGAGTCCCTCATTGACGTGGGAAGGGAGTTGGTCTCCACACGGTGCGTCTGCTGTGCCTCACGATTCGGCATGAGACGAATTCTTCCATCGCTCAGCTCCTGCAGCGAGCCTTTGTTGGGGTCACCAAATCGCTGCGTCTTGAAGTTGTACAGCGCTCCACTTGTGGATTCAAGGGCCCACGGTGGCAGCTCATTTTGGTCGCCCGAACCTAACACTCGTGAGTTGCTGCTTTGAGTAGACGACGCGGCGATAGGCAAAAGCTCCCGGGCTTGGCGCTGCAGCATCTGCGCCTCGTTGAGGTGCATTTCACGTCGTCGGTTTACGTCGGAGTACTTCTCTTGCAAATTCTTAGACAGTTTTGCTTTGTTCACACTCAAATTAATTTCTTTGCTGTCCACCACCTGCAGATTCTTTGTTCGTTGTGAAATAATACGGAAGGCTTCAAAGTTTTCAAGTGTCTTCTTCATGTCAGCATCATGTTGTTGGCGGCGGAGCGAAGGAGTCGCGGACAACAGCTTTCCTTTGAGGTTCGATGGAAGCACTGTCTTGGCATGCCACAACACAATGTCCGCAAGAGAGCCAGGAACCTTCCTCTTCCATCTGAGGTTGTGCTGAGAAGCGTAGCGCCGGAGAGCAGAAATGGGCAGGTCATCAAGTTCATCGAGCTGCGCCTTGCGATAAACAAGATTAACCTCATCAGCACTGAGAGGCGACGCATCGAGAGGTTGTTCACTTTGCAACGCAAGACGCTGCTCCCACCTCTTCCGGCTTGCCAGCGCAGCTGTTGGTTTATGGATGAAGCCCCAAGGAGTCTGTAAGACATCCCCAACGGGCTCGACTGGCGAACGTAACACATCGTTCAGCCGCTCACCAGCCGCTTCACTACGCTTCAAGTCTCGAACATCAATCTCCAGCAAATCTCCAACAGATTTGAAATACTTCGCTCGCCGTTGAAGCATTTCACGAATGGCCAACGCTCCAACACATTGTATGACGCGTTGAATCAGCTCATCCTTGTTGCCGTGGCGCAGCTGTTTCTTAACGGACAAGAAAATGCGCAGTTCTTCTTCGTGCAGCCGCGTCAATAATTCTCGGAGTTCGGCCTGAGTTTCCTTTTCCGCTGCGGGTGCATCGTGCAAGCCGCCCAAGGCACCTGCAGCTTCAAGTGCCTTATGTGTTCCCCACACATCGGCAGGGTTGCGGATGTGCACACGCTTGTACGATGGGTCAGTATCAGGCTTCGACTCTGATGCTTCTTGTGCTTCGCTCACAGCAGGCTCGTCAAGAAAGAGGGCGTCATCGCCATCAACGTATTCCTCAAAACGGGCAATGGTCTTCAAATCATCTTCTTTTTGATTACGCTCAATCGTAGCGGCTAAATCTCCTGGGAATTGCTCGACACTTTCTTCAATCTTGCGCGTCAAGTCATCGACGAGTCGTTTTCTCTTGGGCGATGTGGCATCACGCAAGGCAACATATGTCTCCGGCATTGGTCGCACGTTGTGCTCCAGCATCCTAGAGAACAGTTTGTACGCCTGCCACTCAAGCCTCGCGTTGGCCATCGTCGAGATGAGCGACGTGTAGGTCATCGCATCAGGCTCAACGCCACGTTCCACCATGAGGTTAAACTGCAGAAGAGCCTCTTGGGCAGTATCTCGTGCCTGCTGGCTCATTTCCTCGCCTTGCTTGGAGCGAAACGGTCGATCGTGAACACGACGGTGGCTCACGCTTATCGCGCTCCAAGTTAACAACAGCCTGCGCATCATGCCGCTCCCTGTGCAATTTGCAACAAAAAAGTGGAAAATGATAAACAACAATTGAGTGAGCACGAAAAATGCTTTGGAAAAGAGTACATTGCTCGCTCACAGCCACCAACAACCGTTGCGCACTCCGTCAGAAGTATTGCCTCAGTACTTCTACAAAAGTCCCTTCAGGGGCGACGCCTCGAATTCTTTCTTGCTCTCTAGGGACAGCTTCCTCCACTCTCCGAGGAGAAGTTGCATTCTCTCGTCCAAACGAAGCTCTCTAATGGATGGATTGCGTTGGAGCAGGTGGAATACAAACGAGGGGACAGGAACATCGCCGCTCACCTTCGCCTCGGACATCTTGATAGCAACGGCTCGACGATGAGCAGCGCTCAGTCGCCCAAGGGATCGCGCCAACATAGTGATGGGTTCTCTCTTAAAAGAGTATTTAGTGATATTGAATGCAGGTGCGTGACATCAAATTTATTGAACTAGCTGAGGTGCTTTAATGTTCTTTTTCATCTTGCATTGATGTCGTCAATAGAAATTAGGATTGTATAACAGAAATTGAAAGCTCAGTTGCTTACAGGTCTTGAAAGCAGCGCCCCTGCCATGGGTTGTTGCAGCCTACGTGCTGCGGCGCAGAAAAAGCTGTGTCGCCGTTGTTCGAACGCTCGAGACGGTAGTTGTACACCCCAAGGGTTCCGGTCGTAGGAATTTCCGTCCGCAGCACCGACTTATGTGCGGGGTTCCACGCAAACAGCGACGAGTT
>CYKH01000586.1:4434-20439 GCA_001460835.1 Bodo saltans | reverse complement strand
GGTCTAAGTCAATCAGCGACTCCATCGCAACTGGACTCTTCTTGGGAAACGTCACGGCTCGATTGTCCATTGAGGCGTACGCAAACATGGATGCGGCCATCAACATGATGCTAGTAAGCCCTTTACGCTTGCTAATCTTGTGGGTGGTCAAGTATCGAACGACTGAGTGGTTCCTCGTCCGCTGCACACCGTCCCAGCAGTTTCTAGTATTTGAGAAGAGATTTGAAGTTGGAGTCGGATCCTCTACCCGATGCATCAAGGACAAGGAGCGATGGGGCACCGAGCGTTCAGCCGGCGCTTCGGAGATGGCGTCCGGTGCAGGACGTGCTGAAGGAATAGGGCCTAGCAAAGCAGTGGGCTCTGGCGTCTGCGGCGGCAATGTATCAGCAGAACGCAACGGCTTCGGTTCACTCCGAGCACTCCCGAGAAACCAAAACAGACTGAAAAAAACAACAATCATTGACGCGCCCAGAGCCTTTTTGCTCACTAAAGATGAAACTTTGAAAGGTGTTTCCAGAAACGACAAAGCCTCTGAACGGACCTCAGTCGCAGGCTGCATTATTTTTTCCGTAATTTAACTTCTGTGTGTTGGGAAATGCAGAAGCGATTGCTAGCTTCCACACTCAAGTGATTTGGCAACAACATAAAGAATGATGATGGGTGCCGCAAGATGGCGGTGCCGCAACAAGCGTCAATCAATACAACAAGAATTTACTGAAAGTTTGGTGGAGCTTGCAAGCTGTGAAAGCAGTGGCCTTGCCACGGACCACTACAGCCCACGTGCTCTGTTGCAGAAAGAGTTGTGTCGCCGCTCTTCGACCACTCGAGACGGTAGTTGTACACCCCAAGGGTTCCGGTCGTAGGAATTTCCGTCCGCAGCACTGATTTATGTGCGGGGTTCCACGCAAACAGCGACGAGTTGCGGAACCGCTCAAGCGTCGTCGTGCGCCGCGGCTTCATCGGGCAGCGGCGGCTCAAGATCGCTAGCAGGAACGTGCTGCGCTCCGTCGACATCGCGACCGTCGCCGCCTGGGCAATCAGCAAGTCGACTGCCGCGTCTTCGTGGCCCGTCGTCTGCATCTGCGTTGTGGGAGCATCCTTGGTGCGCCAAATGACGGGAACGCGCGCAACACTGGAGATGGCCTTGAAGTAGCTGTCCTCTAGTGCACCCGCACAGATGTAGACGCCTTCCAGCGAGTGCTCCTTGATGAGCGGCTCTACGGACGCCACCCAAAATCGAGCTACCTCGTCTGGTTTCACCCTTCGCAGTCTCTTGTCTATCTTCAGTACATCTGCCTCAAGGCGCAAGTGCAGCGCTAGGAATCTGTTGACGTTCTCCATACGCAGCTGGGCTAGTTGGTTGAGCGCCGCATCTTCAATATGGCGCCCAAAGACGATCCGTGACAGGTAGAAGCACTCGTCTATTGGTCTCAACGAGAAGAAGGGGAATCGTAGAAAGAAGTCACCGTACGACACAATTGGAATATGCCTCGTGAGACCCATGTTCATTTGGTGTTTCCCAAGCAGTGCTGTGGCATTGGCCTCCTCCGAGGACCCCGCCAGCGCGCGGCTTCCTAAGTGCAGTCCCAACCTCCACGCGCTCACTTGCTTCAGGTCAAGGTTGTCGACATGGTCCCGGCGTGCCAGCATCACGTTCGCCATCGCTAAACACTTCTCGGTTCGGTCTAAGTCAATCAGCGACTCCATCGCAACTGGACTCTTCTTGGGAAACGTCACGGCTCGATTGTCCATTGAGGCGTACGCAAACATGGATGAAGCGATAAGCAGCACGTTGGTCAACCCATACTTCTTATGGACCTTCGCTGTCGTCAAATAGCGGGCGACTGAGTGATTCCGTGTGCGCTGCACACCGTCCCAACAATTTAACGCATTGGAGAAGAGAGTCGGTGTAAGTTGCGGCAACTCCTGGAGATCGCTCGTTACGGCCGCTTGTGGTGTTGGTGTAAGAATAGGCGGGATTGGAGTTGCTACCACCTTGGCTGGCACAGGAGGCGTAATGGGTGGCACAAGAGCCAACGGGGAGCCTTGCATGGCACTCGTTTCGTTCTGAGCATCTCCTAACATCCAAGGCAAGATCGCAAGCGTCACAACAAGCGCACAAGCCGCCGCACTAAGAGCCTTTCGATTCTTTGATGACTGCACTGTGTTCCGCAAGTGCTCAGCAATTCTTTGCAGTCCACTCATGAGGCACTCAGTATAAATAAATGCCTAACTCACACTGATAAAGGAGACGAGGAAGAAGGAAGAATAGAATACTTGATGAATGTCATCATGTCGGTTTGCAAGGTAGCATCTGAGCTCAACTCTGTTAACTCTACCGTCAATATGTCTCTTGACGATAAAACGCACCTTGCTTTAACTACTAAGCAAAGACATCGTTTCATCGACTTAATTCTCTTTTCTTTTCTTTTTTGTTTCTTCTCTTCAAGCTCAAATAGGGTCCGATGATTCTGCGTCTCAGCCGTCTATGACATCGTACGGTGTCTACTCTTCCATCACCATTGTCACGACTTACTCGTGGCCATCTGGGGCATCTTCTTGGGTTGCTGCCGCCTTCTTCTCAGGGCGGTCAGACTTCGCCTTCGTGCCGGAAACAACGTCGTCAACACGCAGAATCATGCAAGCCGCTTCTACGGCAGTCTTCAGGGCTTGAATCTTGACGGACGCTGGCTCGACAATCTTCAGCACACGAATATCCGTGATGTCGCCCTTGATGCCGTCAACACCCCAGTGGCTCCCGCTAGGCAATGCGTGGCGAGCACGGAGGTCGGTCACAGTACGGATGACGTTTGCGCCGCAGTTGCTGCTGAGAATGCGAGGAATTACCTCGAGGGCCATGGCAATTGCCTGGTAGGCGGCCTGCTGAACGCCAGTGATGCTCTTGGCCTTCTCCATCAGGCGGGCAGATGTGTGCATCTCGATGGCGGCAGCACCGTGTACGATGCGAGGCTCGAGGATAATATTGCGAGTGACGCACATGGCATCGTGCAAGTTGCGCTCCATCTCGTTCAGAATGTCCTTGCTTGCACCTCTTAGGATAACACTGCAAGCAGTTCCGTTGGGGCAGCCGGTGATAAAGGTGAAGTACTCGTCACCAATCTTCTTGATTTCAAAGAGTCCAGCACCAGTACCAATATCCGACTCCTGCAGTTCCTCAACCCGGCTAACAATGGTGGCACCAGTGGCGCGAGCAATACGGTTGTTGTCGGTCTTGCGCAGGCGGCGGATGCAAGTGATGTTAGCCTTGTACAGGAAATGTGCGGCGAGGTCCGACGCTCCCTTTTCTGTAATCACTACATCTGGCTTGAAGGCGATAATGTGGGCGCAAAGGTTACGCACGTAGTCCTCCTCTTGCTTAAGGAGCGTCTCCCAGTCAGTGTCCTTGGTGACCTCGACGCTGATGGTCGTTTCGGCCTTCTTGTACTCAAGGGCGGTGTCGAGCAGCAGCACACGGGGGTTCTCAATACGACGGCGCATCTTAGGGTGAATGTGATCCTTGTTGAACATCACGCCATCAAGGACTTCGCTATCCTCAATCGAAGCACCAGGGATCTTCTCGATCTTAGCGTAGCGCTTGATGTCGATTTCTTTCTGGCCGGTAATAGCACTGGTCATCACAACACGAAGAGTAGCGTCTACGGCAAGCTTGCACATGAGCATCTCCTCGCGTGAACCGAACTTCGTGCCAAGGCAAGCGCGCACTACTTCAAGGAGCTGCTCGCGATCCGTGGGGTCGATAGTGACAGCAACCTGCTCGATGATCTGGAGGGCATCGGTCAATGCCTGCACCATACCCTTCACAATCTTCAACGGGTGAATATTGCGCTCAAGGAGTGGCTGGGCAAGGCTAAGAATCTCACCAGTGAGGACAATGACGGACGTCGTGCCATCGCCAACCTCCTCATCCTGAGCACGGGCAAGCTCGAGCATGTGCTTCGCCGCGGGGTGGACGACGTCGATTTCACGGAGAATGCAGTTACCGTCGTTGGTCAAGACGGTGCCGCCCATGGGATCAAGAATCATCTTGAGCATTGCGCAGGGTCCAAGGGTGCTGCTAATGAGTCCGGCAACGGTCTTGGCGGCGCCGATGTTGCTCATCTGGGCCTTGCGACCATGCTCGCGCTCCACCTTCTGGTTCATCACAATCACTGGTTGTTGCATCTTCTCGAGTAACACTACACTACGTTATCTTATGAGCAACAACAACAGCAAGCAGCCACATGATTAACAGAGATGAACAAATGATGGACGTTCAATTCGTCATGTTGTAGTATCGAAATGAAGCACAGCAACGAAGTCATATTTCTAACCAACGAAAACGAGATTTGTTGTCAAGACTGATCACTCCTCAATGTCACCGACAGTTCTTGCAGGAAAGTAGCAATGGAGGGCTCATCCACCTTCATTGTTGCTAACTTATCTGCGCGTGTGGCGCCATGATTGACGATGATGATAGGCTTGCCAAGGTCTCGTGCTGCCTCAACGAAGCGCAGCGCACTGTATACTTGAAGGGACGTGCCACAGCACAACACGGAAGTGCATTGGTTCACTTCGTTGTATACAAAGTCCACGGAAGGCTTTGGAACATTTTCACCGAACAGCACAACATCCGGCCTCAGCATCCCTCCGCATTGGGCACAGTCGATCAGCTTCATTTCCTCCACGCTGCCGTCAGGAAGTGAAGCATCGCCGTCGGCGAGTGCGCGTGTGTTCTTGCCTCGGAGGGACTCCACAAGGTCGTGGTTGAGTGACAGCAGCTCTTTCTGAAGCATCACTCTCGGCTTCTTCAAGGAGCACGAGACGCAACGCACCATATGAATGTTTCCGTGGAGTTCGGTGAGGCTGAGATTACCAGTGGTGTACCATAAGTGTGCGGTGCTTCCTTCGGGTTCCACGTCGCCATTGGCGGCGGCATGGTGAAGACCATCTACGTTTTGTGTCACCACGTGACGGACCCAATCAGCGTGCACGAGGGTGTGTAGAGAATGATGGGATGCGTTAGGCTTCGCGTAGCTCACAGTGGAATACCCCATCATGCTGCGTGCCCAGTACCGTTTCCTCTCGTTGCCGCTTGAAAGAAATCGATGAGCTGTTAGCGGCTTGAAGTCTGGACGCCGGTAAACGCCAGTAGGTGAACGGTAGTCAGGAATGCCGCTCTCGGTGCTGCATCCAGCACCAGTAATCGCCAGCACTCCCTTGCCTCCGGCACTCAAGCGCTCCGCTACCAACGCAACAGCTGGCCTCGTTGTCATGTTTACTTCTACACTCTTTACAGAGTACCCTCCCTTCGCACTCGACAAGACGAGACCTAGTTAGATGGCTAAGATAACATCATGTTCTAAAATCATGTTCTCACGGTTTATGTGGCATTTGAGGAACTCTTGAATGATACACACAATACACACTGTACACACTGTACAGACATTCACGTTGGCGCTACCTTCGTGATGCACTTCCCATGGCGCGCTCGAAGATACGAGTGACAAGAAGTGATTCATTCACCTGCAATGGCTTGCGATGAGGAGCCCGTGGGGTGAGCGGCCTCGGGTTTGTCCGAGGAGTAAAAGGCTTTCTCACTTCAACATCAATGGTGGGCACCATGCGCTCCGGTGGTGGGGGCTGAGGTACTCGTCGAAAGCTAGAGGAGGATGCGACCCGTGATGCCTCACCAAGATAACTAAATCGATCGTGCAGCCACGTGCAACGGTCGCACTTGTCTGCATGCCGCGTCACCAACTCCTCGGCACGTTCCACGCAGCGCACCACGACAACGTGCCACCGTTTCTGCCGCGAGGTCCGAAGGACGCCGCGCCGCATGCGAATGACAAAGCTTCGTAGCCGAGGCAACCTCAGTTTCTGAAGGTGCCACAAATCTGTTGACCGCATCACGCATGGCGGAATCGTAAAGTAACTCTTTGGGTTCGCGACGACCCATGACCTCAATCTCCTTGCCCGGCGCTGCTTCTCGTCTAAGGACGCAATAGACGAAAGCACCATCGACGAATCTTTCCCTTTGTCCAAGAGAATTTCGGACAAGGACAGCAGCCCTTTGGATCCGAGGTTGCTGGAAATGACTGGAGCAGAGTTAGGATGAGGCTCACGAATGAGGATCGTTCGGAGGGCAGTCACGATATGCTTCTCAAATTCCTCGAATGTCATCATTTCTGGAACAAGCAATCGCACTGCATCGCAGTGATTCGCAGCACGTCTTTTCTGTTTCGTGACCAGTGACATAAACATCCCAAGGGCCTTTGACGTCGTAACTGTGGGCAACGCGTCGTCATCTTTTAAGTTCACGAAAAGTTCTTCTGCAGCAGCCGACCACCCGTCAGACGAGGAGCTCAGCGAGATCTCCTCAACTGGGGTCTCAGGTCGAGGCTCATGATGGTGAGAGGCGCGTGCTTGTGCCTTCGCTGCCTGAGCCACCGCAATGACCTGCGCCCAAGTGTAGCGCTCAACGTTCTTTGCAATTCCTACGGTTTGGTTGAGGGCTTGATGGGTAGACGGGGTCGCTACGTTGAGGATCGACGCGACTACACGCGAGACGTCATCGAAAGACATGGACGCACTTCTGCACGCAGCAACGAACTCCCTCAGTAGCATCTTCTCCTCGGTGATCGTAAGGTCTGTGGAAACGGGCAGAAGTTCATCATTGCGGCTAGGAATGACGCCATGCTTCTGGGCGTATGCTATGTGGGCAGCAAACGTTTCGAATGGCACCGACAACTCCATTTTCCCTAGCAAAGAAAAGAGGGGACCAAAGAAAAGTGGCACTAGTATTTGATCGAATTCGTTGAACGTCATTTGATTAATAATTGATTTCATCATGTCAACTCAGGCAAATGTAGAAAGCTCCCATATGTTACTGTATCTTTTGGCGAGGGTTGATCCAGTGGGCGTCATCACGATCAAACTCAGGGCCTTCCCTGTTCTTCGCAGCAGCTCGTCGCTCCTTTGCGTCCAAGTCTCTGAAAGAGAAATTATTTGCCGGGAAGCCAGCGGTTTGTCCCCCCACCACTCCAGTCACCCATTCTGTGGCACTCCGTTGTACCTCCTCCTCAGAGATGTGGAGGTTCTTGATGGGGAATGACGAGGCGTTTGTCTTTCCCACAACCATCAGCGTGTGATGCCGGGATGCGCCTTCGTCCAACACTTCTTCTGGGGAGATTTGTTCCTCGTAGAGGAGGAGGGCGTTGGGGTGCTCCTGCACCAAAGTGCTCACTAGTTCCCTCTCCCACTGATGGGTGGTGAGGACGGTCAGCCGGCCCCCGTTACGCAATAGTAACACGCCGTTCTCAGTGGCAGCCTTCAGTTCGTGCCATTCTTGATTGACGACACCACGCAGCGACAACATAAACTTGGCGGGCATCGACAGCTTCTTTAGACTGCACTGGTATCGCCACATATCATCGTCCCACTGCTCCCCTGGAGACGACACCGCAGTGACGACGTCATGGGACCCATAGAACGGCCTCCGAGAACAAATCAAACGCGACATCTTGTAGCACTGCTCCATTGTGAGCATCCCATACTTGGCAAGAGACTCCCGCAGCTCAGACTGGGAACATTTGTTCAAGTACTCCAACGCACCAAGTTTCATTTGAGGACCGTAGCGCATATCCATCTGGTGACTATTCTCACTGCTGAGAGCAAAGCCTCTGCGTGGGTCCATCAGTTGCGACTCTGTCGGTCCAGGGTCGATAAGAACAGAATCGAACACACTCTCGCCAAACATGGCAAGCGATTCTGACATGCGGTTGCCGAAAAAGCGAAATCGTTCTGCTCCATACGTAGCAGCGAACGTTTTCGCGACGGTGCCTACAGCGTAGTCGCAATCCAAGGCCACAACACGAGCAAATGGGGCAGCCTCCAGCACAGCAGCAGAGTGCATTCCTCCCCCGAATGTACAGTCAAGAACATCGTACGTCACCAAGCGCTTCGTTGTGCCGTCCAGCTGCGCAGGCCCTGCGGGAGTCACCGCCGCGGGTGCTCTGCGCGGTGACTGCTTCCGCTTCACCTTGTCAGTGGGCAAGTGAAACGCTTTTCGCGTCTTTGTAGACGCACCGATGCTTCCATCAGCAATCGCTTTTTCTGCCATAAACTCGGTCGAGGCTTTAATATCCTCAAGCCTGCGTCCTCCCACCACAGCTTGAACAACCGCACGCACCATCGGTGATTGATGCTCAACCATTGTTGCATCAGCAAACGAGGTGAGCCTCTTCATATCTCATGAGAGCCTTCGAAGCCGATCAACAATGAGATGAGAGCAAAGTTTAAGAGTACGACATGGCAACAACATGATGTTCAAATATAACAAATAGGATCAAACAAAATCAAATCATTCTGCTAGAACGATCGCCGGTGAGACTTCAGTTGCCTTTCGGTTCCTGTCAAGGTAGTTCTGCACCATATTCGTATCAACTGCTCGCCGCTTGATCCAGCCCTGCCCTACCACCCAATGACTCAGCCCTTGAACAATCGGCGCACTCACGTGAAGCAAGAATGAGAGTGGGCGCAGCGTTTGCGCGTCACGTTGTATGTCGGTAGTCAGCGCAGAGGCAACGAGGGCCAAATACGCGTAGTATTTGTGGGGAACACTGTGCGCAAACGGCTCATGAGTGCAATGAGGAAAGAATTTGAGAGGAACGACGCTATCCGCACCGATTAATTGAGCTGCCATCAGCAACCATTCTCCAATTGCATTGAGATGATCAGCTGACATAAAACGTAGCACATCGGAGGTGAGGGGGTCAACCATCACGCAAGTCGACGCGTGTCGCTCCCTCAGTGGCGCAAGGATGCTCGTTGACCACAACGACTCTGGTTGAATTTGGAGAGCTGCGGAGCTATTGGATACTGGCCATGCAAGAACCACGTTGGGGATGGCGTACTCGATGAACATCATAAAGCACAGCACGCGATGAGTGCAACTCTCGCCCATTTCTGATGCAAGTACGAGGACATCAACAGGACCCACTGCCAGTGCCCCAACATCACCTGCGTCAACACGACGTGCCTCTGCGGACATGCGAGCATAAATAAACTCAAGCGCATCTTTCATTTTCACGTACATTGGGTGAAGCGCAAGGAACTGCTGGCCATGAATGGAGCTTGTTCTATCAGACGGGCAGAAGCCCAAATACGCCCTCCTCCACGCCTCCCAAGCATCCCTCTCCGCATACGAATGGTAAAATGGGCAGCGATGTAACTCCTCGCACGTGTCGCTCCGCACGCCCCTCTCCACCGCTGCGATTCCCATTTCCAGTTGGACGTGAAGTGGGTAGCAATGAAGGTGGGATTGCTGACTGCAGGCATGGCGCTTGTAGTTGTCAAAATGATACGCCGCCTCACTTGAGGAATGACTGAACCCACAGTCGTCGTGCAAGTCGCAAGACCAGGACTTGTTGGATTGATACGTGAACAATGGCTCGGGAAGCTGAAAATTTGGCGATCGCTGGAGTCCATCTACAACGCTCGCCGTAGTCGGCACCACCGACGCGGGGGTCAATGCGGATGACGATGTGCATGCATCTCCAGTGTAGTGAAATGAGTACAGTGATCGTCGTCCATTACCCACCTCAAAGTGCATCAGTTCCTTCAAACTCATCATCGTGCGCCGCAGAAACAAAGCGTCGCTCCATGATGAGGGCGTGTGATCCGTTTCATGTGACATCAAAGCACTTGTGTGATCAAAAGAATTAAAAAAAAGTGCACATGAATGTCGTGATCAGGGCAGAGTACGTGGCAATAGAGCTGCATCGCACAGAGGGACGCATTTCTAGCGAGCTAACGTACATATCGATGTACCGACCAACACTAGTGCTATGCCCGCGTATGTTCTAGACTGCAGCATGCCCTCTTTCAATACCCACGTGCTCATGATAACAGTAATCAAGAACGCAAGTGAATTCGCAGCAATCGAGCCTGTTGACACCGAAACGTCGCGCAGGGAGTAAAAGAATGCAACAGATCCAAGCAGGTTGCAGCCTTGGGTGAGCAAATACTTCGGACGCTGGAGAAGGAACTTGACTTCATCTAGAGCAGACTTCTTTGATGAGTCCGAGGACTCAAGTCCTTTGCTAAAGCGCTTCAGGAGTGGGTTGGTGATGCCCCATAGCAACGCAGCTATGAGAATAAAGATCATGTTCTTTTGTTGGAAACAAAATGAGCAATGAGATTCTTCTCAAAGAAAATGTTTGTCAATTCATAAATTCGTTAAACATAGCGCTCGCTAGACTGAATTGTACAACTTGTTGAGACTTTCAAAACGTTGCAGCGCGAGTAATGTCGTCTTGAAGCTGCTTATGATGCTTGAGAAGCACATTGAGTGCAGCCGCTGCTTCTGTTGAAGCCAGTGCAATGGGTTTTGAGCTGGTCGAGGCTGATAGTGATGCAGCTCCTGATTGTCGCCGCACTGGCTCTGCACGGCGAGGTGGCTCCGCTTCTGGAGTGGAAAGTCCAATGTAGAACGCGCGAAGTCGTGATTGAGACATCGGCGACCTCTTTTCATCGATGTGTTCAACGCACCTAACGTTTCATCGATTATTTGAAAAAAAAGAAAAAAACGATGACGTTTCGAAATTAAGAGTGAGACATGCGTCAACAAAAAGTAAAAGAATGAGGTTCACAACAATGGCAGCGCCCAGCGGCGCATCACAGCGTTCACTAACGCTTGGCAAAGCGTCTGTGTGTCTTTTTCTTGTCCAAGTAACCTGGGAATTGGCCAGGCTCCGCGCGTTTATCCTGAGACAGAAGACCCGCTTTCTTCAACGGAATACGAGTCAATGGCATCAACTTTGCAATAGAATTCGCAACTGCGAGGCGAACAGTGCTCGCTGCAATTTCATTCGCAATTGAAGGTGCCGCCTTGCCCTCACTAATAATGCTGACGTCGAAGTCTCTCACGTCTAAGTTCGCTTCGTCGAACGGATGGAGGACCATCTCCATCAGCCACGATTTATCATCGAACGCAACGTTCAACGGCCGACCCTGCAACGTGATGGAGCCGTTGTGGTCCTTGTTCTCGCGCAAGAGAGCAGTAAAGATGTATTTCCTGCCGTCTCCCTCACCCCGTCCAACGGACATGCCGGTGACGTGATCAAACTCAGCGTCGTCGATACGCACACCAATCTGGTGACGCGTGTCCTCGCCGCTAACTTTGATGGAGAAGTCCTTAAGAACTGAGTAGAAATGGCTGTAACCATCGGACGACGACTGCTGCAGTGCTGCACGGCTCATCAAGTTGTAGTTCTCGTTCATGACCTGCACGTCTTTGCGATTAAACTTTCGCCGAGAGAATTGGAACAGGGCATGTTCAGTTTTGAATGCTCGCGTCTCCGTCATACGCCCCATCCACTCCAGGAAATTGGTATAGTGCCCAGGAGTGTTGTCAAGACCAACCGCCTCTGCCGATATCGTTCGACCAAGCTGACGAGCCGGTGAGTCGGTGGGCTTGCTGAGAAGCTCCAGCACCCGAGTCACCAGCGCCTTTGACTCATATCGATTGAATCCGGGCAACGTCGCTGAGATAATCTCACCGAGCTGCTCCGAGTCAATACCGTCGACTGAGGCGTAGTAGGACTCCACCGACGAAATAAAGCTGCCGCCGCTCACGCGCATCCAAGCATCCTTGATCGCCTGTGCACTAATGTCAAATCGTAGCTCATCCCGCAGCGAGGAGAGCGTGTTGTGGTGGGGAGGCACGTATTCACCAGGGTACATGGGATACTCGCGGAACTGGAATAAGTTGCCGTGCGTTGCTTGGCCGTGCGTTGCAATAGCATTCTCCCCAACCCCAGTTGGGATCATTGGCTCACGTAGTGCCTCTTCATCTTTGGAGAGCTTTTTGTCATTCTCTGCGCGGAGGTGCGAGTTGACCCACACCATTTGCTCTCCGTCGGACTTAGGCACGCCCGTTGCGCCTGAAGCACTTAACTGGCGGGTAAGGCGCAGTAGTCGCGCGTGCCGAGCGCTGCACGGAGAAATCATGTTCTTCATTTCTTCGTGCGTACAATCACTACTTACCAACACAACAAAGATCAGAAAAGTGTTGTCAAAGATCAACAATGACAGCAGCCACGTCATCCAAGCTAAGCACTACGCAAACTTTACACGATCCCCCCAGCCCGGCTAATGATCAACTGATCATCTACCATCGTAGGGATCCACCAGAGGGCAGCGTTGCGGCCAAAAACCTCCACAAGGTTCCCCCTCCACCCCTTAGAATGCATGCCAGCCGTCCGCACGTGCTCCTCATAAGTGGTGACGTTGCGGAGGGCATTGAATATCGTCTTAAACAAGAAAATGAGCGCCAATATCCAACATGGGATGACAGTGAAGGTATACATGAACACCAAACTCCCATGCACAATAAGTGATCTGTCAACGTGGAACTGGTGTTTTGGGCATTTGAGACACGTAACGCTGTTCATCAGCATGCCTAGCTGATAGTAGTAATGCAGAATGCAGGCGTTGATGTACACAAGGAAAAGCACAAAGGCTTTGTAATTCCTTCTCCCAACGCAGTTGTCAATCCAATCACAGTGATGATCGTAACGATCGATGCACTCATCGCATCGACGGCAATGATGTGCACGTGGGGGCCGTGATAGTCCGCAGTGCTTGCACAGCACATCGTCATCAACCGCCCACTGATGCACAGGTCCTGGATGAGAGAGGCTTGCCATGTACAGTGACCAAGTGGTAAAGAAGGAGAGGATACACGGCACCAGCATATCCCCTTCGAAGAACGCAAAGGACAAGTACAAATAGACGCCAATTATCACATTCAAGAACATCGGAATGTTGAACTTGAGAAACCTTCGCCGATTGCGCCCCATCTTGTCAGTCGAATGTCTTTTGCATTCAATGCTACAACTTCTGAAACAGTAAGAACAAGCAAAAAGAACATCAGGAGCTGCATAGATGGACAAACAACCATATGATGTGCGTCGCAAGGCAATGCATTGCTTCTCAGACTCTCCTGTATTTGTTAAGAAAACCAGGGATAGGGGGCTTTCAGCGGTGGAGGGGTTAACACGCAACAGGGTACATCTAACGCGTTACTCAGACGCCTCGGTGGCCTCAGTTGCCACGGGTACCTCAGCGGGCGTCTCTGTGGGTTGGGGATCTGTAGGAGTTGCGGAATTCACTTTTTCTAAGGCCGATAGTTGGGCCTCCTTCGCGGCGAGGTCACCTTCTGCTGCTGCGAGGGAAACCTTCAAGTCGTCCACGCGCTTCTTCGCCGATGCCACTTCTGTGCGAAGCGCATCAATGGCGGACGAATCGACTTGAGGTTCGGAGCGGACGGGCGAGAATACGGCAGCAGGGGCATCGCTGGAAACGCAGCCGGTGCCGTCGAACAAGCCTCGAAGGTCCGTTGTGCGAGGCTCAGAGTTCTTCTTCTCGTCGAAGAATTCCTTCGCGCTGATGGCAGGCTCTGAAGCAAACGTGGGAGGAAAGACATCCTCCTGGAACTCCACTTCCGACTGCTTGCGTGGGAGGATCATGCGGAGGGGGTAGATAGACTTGGCGCCTAAGAAATAGAAGCGAGCAACTTCGCACTTCTTCACGTCAAGTGTTTTCTTGGGCATCATGCACAGGCCCTTGGCGGGGTCAGCAGATGTGTACTGGCTGCACGAAAGGAGTTGAGGAGCTTCGGAGCACAGCTCGTAGTAGCGGATCGATCCGTCGCCCTTGCTACCGATGTAGAGCATGCTGGTGTCCTCGTCGTAGAAGGGCATCGTCACGGAGCTTGCTTGGTCCATCTCCTCGGCGTGAATCGGCTTTGTGAAGTTGCGGCAATCCCACACCATAAGTTCACGACGTTGGTTCTTGTCGAAGCCAAGGGTGACGATAAGGTTCTTGCGCTTAGCCCAGATGCTCCGTTGGCACTTAGGGCCTTGGTGCGCGTCGGCAGAAGCCGTGACGGTGCCAGTGCGAGAGTCAATGATGGACACCTTCTTATCACGGGTGGTAGTGTTGAGGAGGGAGCCGTCCAAGTTCCAGTTCATGCTGTAGAATTGGTCGCTTGACTTGAGAGTGTTGTGGGCAACGCCAGTCTCCACGTCCCAGAGGTTGATATTTCCGTCCATCCCAGCGGAGGCGAGCACATTGCCGGCGCTAGGGTGGAAGGAGAGAATGCCAACCTTTTTGGAGTGACCCTTCAACTCTACGACGGAGGGCACGTCGTTGGAGGTCAGACCAGCATCTGGGATACGCCATCCTCGGATGGTTGCATCCTCGCTGCCGGTGAACAGCAGGGAGCCGTCGAAGGGAGAAAAGGTGAGATCGATCACAGGTCCTCCGTGACCGAGGAGCACTGGAAGAGCCGACGGCAATTTTCCGAACTGGTCGTGTCGGAGGACAGCGGTACTGCCACTTGCGTGCCACGGCACAGCAATAAACTTCTCGCTGCACGCCATAAAGTTTCCGCTGTCCCAAATCGCATTTGTGGGAGAAATGTTGATGTAGTGGCTGTCGGGCTTTGCAATCTGCGCACGAGTGTGGCGGAGTTTAGATGTCTTGGCCATTCGATCGATGCAATGCACGCTCTACCTGCAACAACCAAAACAACAGTTGAGAGGAAACTTCATCTTAAACTCAGAAAAACTAGCGTGTGAAGCAATAAAGAATTCAATGCACATACTATACAACGCAATCACCTGAGCTCTTGCTGAGCCAGAATAGCTCGTTGGATGTCCTCATCCAGATCTGCCATGATCTCCTCCCTGATGCCCTTCTGTAGTGTATCAATCACATGTGTAAAAACAGACGGTCGTACTGCATCGGGCTCCCGAAAACTGTTGTGCAGTGCAAGGCCGTGAATACGTTCGTGCTTGTTGTTGAGATGGGATGTTGCGCGCCTACTTGCCTCTGATGCAGGCTTAAGCCGTAACGTGAGTAGCTCTCTCCTCGCAGTTGAGTTTAACTCAGCTTGAGTGGTGTTGTCTCTACTAACACCTTCCATTGCAAAGTCGTTGAAGCCCCGCTCGACATTATAATCCGTCCTCTGCACCAGTCGGGGGTTGGAGGCGGCCGCTGCCGCGAAAAAGCTGCTCATACAGTATGAATGACTGATCGATCAACGGAGCAGAGCGGGGTTTCATGTTAAGTAGCACGACAGAAGGAATAGCAAACACAAGTTGTGACTCAAGTTTATTGTAGCAAAGAGTAAACACATGAATTCTACACATCACACATATTGCACTGTCACCTTTAGGACGACTACTGTACTGTGTACTGTCACCTCAATGGCGGCAATTGTCTGTCCCATTTACTGACTTGTTTCTTTGCATGTGGATTGTACTGTGGCGCTGGAGTGAGTGTGGCGACAGTAGGCACCGGGGAAGTCCTTGTGAGCTTCGGGGAACTACCGGCGCCCCCTGCAGCGGAATCCGACGCGTTGGACAAATCGTTCATTAGAGTTGACACCATCGCATCACGCTTCCACAGCGCAGGGCCACGGGAGAACGACTTCATAGTGCTGTGCTGGTGCACTTTGGACTTAGAACTCAACGAAAACTCCGCCAAGGAGGGATGTTCAAGTTGTCGCAGAAGACCGTCATCCCGACGTGGAGCACGGCTGTGTAGCTCCTCGGCAATGTCTGGGGTACGGGGCGCGGCAGGCGCATCAATGCGGCTGTTGCGTTCAAGAACCTCCTCGAGAACCTCCGCCAACTCAATGAGGCGGCGCTTTTTTTTTTTCAACGAAAACTCCGCCAAGGAGGGATGTTCAAGTTGTCGCAGAAGACCGTCATCCCGACGTGGAGCGCGGCTGTGAAGCTCTTCGGCAATGTCTGGGGTACGGGGCGCGGCAGGTGCATCAATGCGGCTGTTGCGTTCAAGAACCTCTTCGAGAACCTCCGCCAACTCAATGAGGCGGCGCAATTGATCTGTCTTGCGCTGCTCCAATGCATCCGTCACTGCGCCGAAGTGCACTGACCACGCATCCCACCAACCGCCTACCTTGAGCAGCAGCTGGGC